>ML242487.1:0-22135 GCA_005239495.1 Nicotiana undulata | reverse complement strand
GTCAAAAATCTATCATTTTTGGACAGATTTTTGGCCAACAAAATCTGTCCCAAAGTTCTTTTTTCTCATATAAAAAGAGGAGGTCTTTACACTCTATAGATACTTCCATACATCTTGAGAATTGCTTGAAGATACATATAAAAAAAAATCAGCAACTACATCACTCTTTAGTAAGCGGAAATGGTGAGCTCTGTGAGTAAATTTTAGAGTGCAAACCTTTGGGAAAATATGGGTCTTCTTTAGAGTTGTTTCTGGGTTCTTCTCTAAGTCTTCGGGTTATTTTTCAAACACGAATTTGCTGCTGTTTCGTTGTTGTTTCCGCTGCTTTTTTGTTGCTGAGTTTCCATCCTTCATTGTCGTATTTATTATTCTGCGACCCAGGTAACTCTTTAATTTTATGTTGCAGATATTTTCACATTAACAAGAGGATTTGAACTCATCTTGATTGGGGGAGCATATTATTTAGATAAATGAGTTCTAGCTAAATTTCTTTATTATTTAAATATACCTTGTTGGAGTTCATATGTAAAAAATGAATCCTTGACTGTTCAAACACTCTTTATTCATGTGTTATTTGTCTTTACTATCTATTATAGTTNTTTTAAGTCAATAAAGCGACCGTGCTAGAACCACGGGACTCGGGGAATGCCTTACACCTTCTCCCCGATCAACAGAATTCCTTACCCGAACTTTGTTTTCGCGGACCGATAAAAATAGAGTCAATCTTTCCTTTGACTAGGGATTCAAATAAAAGGTGACTTGGGACACCCAAAAATCAATTCCAAGTGGCGACTCTGTAAATAAAATAATCCCTACTCAAATTTGTCACTTCAATTGGAAAAACCCTTTTAATCCACAATCCATAACTAACACTTAAACATCCTTCGGGGATAGAAAAAGGGGTGTGACAAAATGGATGTACAAAGTCTTCTGGTTCACGACGAGCAGTCATTATGGTGCTAACTCCGTGTCTACATGGTATACCTGTTACATCTCATTCTCTACAAGTACATACCTTTTCCTTGAGTTTTATCACGTATATTTTCAACCCTTCATGAACCTCCCAAATTTCATTTCCAGCTTCTATTGGTTCACAATCTAAAGTTTGTTCTTTGGTCTCTTCAATCTTCTCCATGATCCTTGGACAAACCAGTCCATCGTAATCTTTAATCCATTCACATCTTTCTTGCAGCCTACACATCATCTTTCTTCGAATGATCTCCAACACGGTTAGTATTGGTTGGTCTCTAGCTTCTTGAATCCAATGGTTAAAGATTTCACAGATATTATTGCTCAATATATCACATTTTGGCAATGTTGAAAAAGTTGACTTACTCCACTGGTTGGCTCTAGTTTTTGATAATCATCGATGAGCTTCTGTATTTTCTTTCTTGATCAATCCCATATACTTTTCAAAATCTACAGTAGTATATGATCTCCTGATGCCCACATCAAGTCTTTCAGTTTTTTTTATCTTTTTTCCTAAGATTGAAATCGCCATATGTATGTCTAACACAGAACATGTTATCAACATTTGGCATAACTTTCTTAAAGGATTCAAGAAAACCCTACAAAGTAAATTATACAATATTAGCTATGGAAAAAATGAAGTAAAAAAGAAGATAAGTTTATGTATAAAACGACAGATGCATATCTTTTGTCTGTCAGACATAAAAGTCCATCCTTTTTCTTCAAGCACTCCAATTTGATCTATTAAGGATTCTAGGAATCATGTCCAGCTCTCTTTACACTCGGACTCCACAACTGCAATAGCTAATGGAAATATTTGGTTGTTCCCATCTTTTGCAATAGCTGCCATAAGTTGCCCTCCTAAAGCCTTTTAAGAAACATGCATCTAATCCAATCAAAGGTCTACAACCTTACATAAACCCTTCTTTAAAAAAATATGATGAACACTCTCTTGTAAGAAGGCGGTTGCTGCAATGAATATCTGTCAAGGCATAAGAATGATGCAGAACCTGGATTTTGCTTCAAAACCATTTCACAATAATCCCTGACTCTATGAAATTGCTTATAAAAATTACCCTTAATCCACTTAGTTGCTGTTTTTCTCGCTCTATACGCTTGCTGTAAAAGTTTATTTATATCTTCAAATAAGTCACTAAGAGTATCACCATCCGTGAAGTATTCGAAGTTATCTTCAGAATTATTTTCTTCATCGCTCTCGGGTGAATATGTTTTATCCGAGTTACTATCCTCAACTGATTTATCCTCTTCAATGTTATTTTCAGCTGGCTCATTATACACAACTACACCTCCCTCTCCTTGTGTATGATCCGCCAACGTTTTTTCATACCCCCTTGCATCATAAGAGCCAATTTCACCCGCAGCTTCAACATTTTCTCCAAAATCCGTCAAGTTCTCCTCAACATAAAACTCAAAAGTATCAATATTTTTATGTTTTTTCACCATCTCCACTACCATTTTATCAGAAGTTAACAACACCAACCCATCAGCAATATCTTGGTTAGGCGTATTATAATATATAAGACAATTTTCAGAATAACCAAGTTTTTTCATTATAGCCAAAAGCTCTATATATGAAAAACAACCAGGATCTATATTATGTACGGAGTGTACCTTTCCCCTTCCTCCTTCATAGTTTAAGACAGGATGCAATCCAAAAAAATTTCCATAATGAATTTTCACTGTTAGCTTGTCCACCATGATTTCTGTAGGATAAGTAAAGTTGAATAATTGAACTCTCATAATATTTCAATATACAAAGAATACACATAAATAAAATAAAGTTTTACATAAAAATAATTTTTTCATCTAATAGTCAGAAGAATCTAAGAAAACAATTTATTTAAGGTGACTATCTTTTCTTGAACTTTAATATACGATTTTCTCTACTACATGAATTTTAGGAATGACCTCAAAATAACAAAAAAATATCTTAAAATTTTCAAGCAAGGAAACTCAAATATTATTTTGGATGAACATATTACAATTTACCTTATAGTAAAATGCCATGTTAGGCTAGCAAGACACTAGAAATCTTCAGATGAAAGTGTTTGAATAAATTTGCATCGAGTTGGTGCAATGACAGAGTTTGAGAATTCCTTGTTGACAGAGATCGAGTGCTTCACTTCTAGGAATGTTTTTGGCTATATCTTCTCAATTGGGAATTTGGGATTTGGTGCAAATGCATCGATTTGGGTGGAATCCCAAATTTCCAATAGAGAAGATATATAAAAAAAAAAAAAAAAATCATAGAAGTGAAGCACTTGGGTGGAATTCCTTGTTGTTGGATCTAGGATGGCAATGGGCGGGGCGAGTGCGGGGCGGGTTTTGTTTGATGCGGGGCGGGACGGGTTGATTCTTATGCGGGTGCGGGGCGGAACGGGTTAAAATAATTTTTAAAAATTTTAAAACGGGGCGGGACGGGTTGTGGGTTTAATGCGGGTTCAATGCGGGGCAACTTTGAATTTTTTTTTTTGAAACAAAGCAATCATTTCAACTGCAATTTTATATTTTTCTTCACTAGCACGAATACAATTTTTGATTTATAATTAACCAATTTGCATAAGTCTCACAAAAATAAAATTACAAAAGTCAATATATCGTATTAGTAATAGGAAATGATAGTAATCCATTTATTTTGAAAGATCATATACATTATTACAAAGGTAAAGATATTCTCTTCTATGACACATTACAAGGAATGCCGGTGATACGAACATGTTTTTAGAAAACCAATGATTGAAAATAGAAACAAAATATGAAATTAGCGAAAAAAGAAAAAGAAAAAAATTAAGTGGGGCAGGGCGGGACGGGTTAAAAACTAAAAAAATAACTGCGGAACGAGATGGGGCGGGTTGACATTTTTATGGGTTTTACCAAACCCGCTCCGCACCCGCCCCTAGTTGGATCGAAGAAATATGGATTCGTTGATAAAAATTAACAACGAGATAGATACTGGATTGGACAGATAAAACTTTACCCACTAGTAAATCAATGCATATAATGAAAACATTCTTAAGTGAAAATAAAACAGTGAAGCAGATGTGTAGTATCTGCTCACAAGATATCGAGCAATAAGTTGATTTTGAGAAAGATTAGAATACCCCCACAGTGCCCATGGTTTCTCAACTGATATGGCTTATGGACTCCATTCATACTGTAGTAATTTAATATTCGTATTTAGTCCTTTTGAAACATAGAATGTGGTAAATAATATTATAGTAAGATTATATTTATATAAATATATACAGACTTTGGAACTTGTGCACAAGCACAAAACCACTGATATGGAATTATATTGTAACAATGAAAAAGGTTACTCACCTTGAAAGTTCGACTGTTTCCAGTTGACTCTAGGTTTTCCCCAAAGTTTTATGTCAAGATTTTGCTTAAAAGTTAAAAATAAACACGGTAATTTATGCCAATTACCATAATATAGCGCTAAATATATCCTGCTGTCAAAACTATTCCCTCCAAAGGGAAGGTTTATTCTGAATTTTTATTTTTAGTGATAATATTTTTTTCACCTGATTTTTGAGTACAAGGGGGTTGCCGTTCCAATTAAAAATGTGAACGGGGTATAGTTTCCCAAACCTTAAAGGTTAAGGAGCTAAACTGGATTTTACTCAAACTTTAATTTGAAGTATTAAATGTAAACTTTAATTTGCAAGCTTGAACTTGCAAATTATTAGGGCAACTTTTTTCCATCTTCATTGTATTCTATTATCTTAAAATTTAAATTCTTAATGATATATTCAAATATAAGAATTTTAAAGTCTTTGCATCCTTTATTCAAATACTATTTTTATAAGATTGTTTTTTTATTTATATTTTTACGATAGTTATAACAAATACAAAAAAAATTGAAAAAAAAAATTTAATGTTAACCCGGCCCCGCCCGACCCCCTTGACCCGTAACTCTTACGGTTCAATTTTTATCCGGATGAATCCGAACCCGTTAAACCCGATAAGTCCCAACCCGTAACCGGCCAAATTCTTAACCCGTGCGGTTCAATTTTTACATTACCCAGCCCGGCTCGGCCCCGGTTAACACCAGCGAGAATCAAGAAGTTCAAAATGTCTAATCAACAAAGGGATAAAGCTGAGAAACCACAAACTCAAACGCAAAAAGTTGATGATAGAGAAAGAGATGCAACAATGGCCCCCACAGTAATAGAGGCAATCATCAGAACTCGTCTAATGATGATCAAGAAGATCATAACATTACTGAGAAGTCAACTGCTGGTTCTCTCCAAATCAATGACTGCAAACTAAGTACGCCACTCCACTTCTGATTATTGTTAGTTTTCCAATTTAAAGACCCCTGTTACGTTCTTTATATGAATAAGTGGTGTATGGTAAGAGAGTATGCGAGTTAGTTCACATGAATTGTATTTAATTCCACAGGTGGACGCATCAAGAATGTATCTAAAACGAAAGAAAATGATCGAAATCCTTGGAGTATTAAAAAGAAAACGAGGACAAACTAAGGGTGTGTAGGGTACGAGGGAAACTATTTTTGGAAAATGTTTTTCAATCTTTCCATGTTTGGTTTACTTAAATATTTTAGAAATTATTTTTTTTATGAACTCATTTTTCTTCAATTAGAGGAAATTATTTTCCTTATCAAGAGAAGAGAAATCTTTTTCCAAAACTCCTTCTCAATCTTCCCCACCCTCACCAACCCCTCTCTCCAAATTTTATTTTTTTCAATTTCAGTTTTTTTCGTCACACCCACTCACAGAGGCGGAGCCAAGATTTGAACCTTATGGGTTCAGGATTGTAATCCTTTCAAGTCATTGGGTTCTAAATTAATAAGTTTTATATATCCAATGAATTTCTTAAGACAAATACATGGTTTGAGCAAAAGTTACTGGGTTCGGTCGAACCCGCATCTAGTACTCTACCTCCGCCCCTGCCCACCCTACTACCCCTCCAACCCAACCCCAACCCTCTCCTCCCTGCAAAAAAAATATTTTTTTTACTTTTCTTTTTTGCAATTTCTAATTTCTGTTTTTTGATATTTTTGCAGCACCCCCACCCTCATTGCCCTTCCCAACCCGCACAAAGAAAAAAAATTTATACCTTTTTTTTGTAATTATAAATTTCTGTTTTCATTCGTTCCCCCCCCCCCCCCCCCCCCTCCCGCGTGCGCTCCCCGAATTTTTTTTTCTAAATACATTTTTCAGTTTTAGTTTTTTTATTTTTCGGTTTAAAGGTTCAAATTTTCAGTTCCAAAGTTATGAGTTCAGAGGTTTATGTGTTTGGGTTTATGGGTTTAGAAATTATAAAGTTTACGGGTTCGAAATTTAGTGGTTCAAAAGTTTATGAAATTTGTGGGTTCCAAAGGTTGTTGGTTCGAAAGTTTATGGCTTCATGTTTATTATATCTAAATCATTTATGAAAATGACATAGCGTTCCTGATAGAAAATGACGACTCCTGTGAATACTCTTGAAGAGTCATTTTCCTTAATTTGCGTACCAAACACCAAAACATAAATAAGATTACTATTTTTTTTTCAAGAAAACTGTCACGAATCCCCAACCTTAGGGATCCCTGGAAAAAAAATTTCTAAATACATTTTTCAGTTTTAGTTTTTTTATTTTTCGATTTATATGTTCAAAATATTCGGTTCTAAAGTTATGAGTTCAGAGGTTTATGTGTTTGGAAGTTTATTCGTTTAGAAATTATAAAGTTTACGGGTTCGAAATTTCGCGGATTCGAAATTTAGCGGTTGAGAAGTTTATGAAATTTGTGGGTTCCAAAGGTTGTTGGTTCGAAAGCTTATGGCTTCATGTTTATTATATCTAAATCATTTATGAATACTCTTGAGAAGTCATTTTCCTTAATTTGCGTACTAAACACCGGAAAATGAATAAGATTACTATTTTTTTTCCAAGAAAACTGTCACGAATCCCCAACCTTAGGGATCCCCGGAAAAAAAAATTCTAAATACATTTTTCAGTTTTAGTTTTTTTATTTTTCGGTTTAAAGGTTCAAAATTTTCAGTTCCAAAGTTATGAGTTCAGAGGTTTATGTGTTTGGAAGTTTATGGGTTTAGAAATTATAAAGTTTACGGGTTCGAAATTTCGCGGATTCAAAATTTAGCGGTTCAGAAGTTTATGAAATTTGTGGGTTCCAAAGGTTGTTGGTTCGAAAGTTTATGGCTTCATGTTTATTATATCTAAATCATTTATGAATACTCTTGAGAAGTCATTTTCCTTAATTTGCGTACCAAACACCGAAAAATGAATAAGATTACTATTTTTTTCCAAGAAAACTGTCACGAATCCCCAACCTTAGGGATCATGATGGCGCCTAACACCACACTTGCTAGGCAAGTCAATGTTAGAGTTCGCTCAACTATTTTGCATTTATTATCCATTTAGACATAATAAAATAATCTAAAGTAAACTGAATCTATTGGTTATCGACAAATAATTTTCAAAGATAAAATAATAAATAATTGAATAAAACGAACCACAAACAAATTATATACATAACTCAAAACTACCCCAGGGTCTGGTGTCACAATCCACGAACTACTAAAGAATACTACAAATACTGGGCTGAAAGAAATAATGTAATTGTTCTAAATATACTAAAATAGTTTTATAAAAATAGGAGGAGACTCTCGGGATCTGTGAACGCCGGCAGATATACCTCGTATCTCCGAATGAATGGGTGGCTGCTAAAAAATCTCTACTGCTGGCTAGTATCTGAATCTGCACAAAAGAGTGCAGAGTGTAGTATCAGTACAACCGACCCCATGTACTGAGTAAGTGCGGAGCCTAACCTCGACGAAGTAGTGACGAGGCTACAACGGGGCATTAACAACATATAACACGTTACAATAATATATACAATACCGCAATAACATAATTCTACACGAACAAGAAAAATATAACTAAGACAATAAATATAAAGCAAGAAGGAAATCCAAACAAATAATTAAGTATTGCAACAACAATGAAATAACTCAGCCGCCTTTTCCAAGCCTCAGCTATAAACAAACTCTCAAATAATTTTCAAGTTTCCAAACTTTAACTTTAAATAATCACATGTACGAAATATAAGAAAAATTGTAGAGTAAAATAAGAATTCCAAATCCTTCAAAGTAAAAAAAAAATATCAGTAAACATCATTATTCCCCATTCTCACTGTCTTGTTGCGGCGTGCAACCCGCTCCCACCTATTCACAATATCACAATCAATGTATTCACCCGTATAACAATCAATTATCAACACCTTATTACAGTCCCCTTATCACACCAACACCTTATCACACCAACACCTTATCACCCCAAAATTTGTTTCAAAAATTTCAAACAGAAAACAGATAGCCCGTAAGCTTTAAACAATAACATCCCACAATAATATCAACCCGAATATATGTAATCACGGTAACACTGTCAACCCAACTCAGTCTTTACGTACCGTGATAGGATTAAGAGAACAACCAACACTTTCAACACACTTACAACAACAAATGTAAATAATCAAATGAAGCCAACATGAATATATATATATATATATATATATATATATATATATATATCCAAAATAGTGTCAAACTGCTCAACCTCTCTATATCACAAGGGGACCTATTAAACAACCCGTACTCTTCCAAAATAATCACAATAATATTTAACAGCAAAATAACAAGGCCAACTAGTCATAGAAACAATAGAGAACATAGAGCAATTAAGACAAACATCAATTAAGTTGGGAACGGTGAAAGGAGATCATGTTTATCAGACAAATTGGGTGGTGCATAGATACTCGTCACCTCACCTATACACCACGCCCATGCATTTCACATATCAAACAAGTGGGGATTCCTATTCCCTCAGGTCAAAGTTAGACCAAACACTTACCTCAATTTCGCAGGCCACTCACTGCTCAATTATGACTTTTTCTTTTGAATTCACCTCTAACTTGCTCGAATCTAATCATAATTAACTCAATATCATCAATTAAGACTAAAGGAAATAACTTTATTGAAAATTATAATTTTCCTAAGTTTTCTCAAAAAAGTGAAAACCCGACCCCGGGCCCACTTGGTCTAAACTCAGGGTTCGGACCAAATTACGTTTACCCATTCACCCACGAACCCAAATATACAATTAGTTTCGAAATACGACCTCAATTTGAGGTAAAGATTCGATTTTTGCAAAATTCCCTAATTCTACCCAAACCCTCAATTTTTACCATGAAAATTCTTAGTTTTTGATTTAAAAGTGATGAAAAACAATGAATAATTGAAAGAGCAAAGTTTAGAATTGATTACCTATGACTTGGGGATGATATTTGGTGAAGAAATTCGTTCCTAGGGCTGTGTGGGGTTCGAAAATTTGAAGAAGAAGAAGTCTGCCCGTTTTATATATATTTTTCTGCCTTGTTTATCGTTCCAAACGATCCGGAAACTCGACTTTTATGCCTCCAATGGATTCCTTGTGATATTCTAGATAAGTTAGGCATTATGGAATCACTCAATTTGACCTTATATTGAAGGAGATATGTAGGTTTTAATATTTGCAAATAGTACAAATTTTTAATACGCCGTCAGTGTCAATTTCGTAATTAACCTGAAAATCTGGCAACCTTAGTAAAATGACCATAAATTCTCATACGATGTCCAAATTTAATGATTCTTTTTGCTACGGGTCCGTAATTATGATACGAATCTAATACTTCATTCAAAATAGAAATCAGAGCTCATTTGTTCAATATGATATCATTTATGCTTGAAGAAACGGCGTCGAAGCATAAAAAAGAACGAGCGCAACACAACTCAAACCTATTTGAAACTCACCCGAGCCCTCGGGGCTCTAAACCAAACATGCACGCAAGTCTAAAAGCATCATACAGACTTCCTCGTCAATCAAATCATGAAAATAACATGTAAAACTATGAATTAAACCTCAAAACTCATTATTTTTCTCAAGAACACTTAAAGTTCACTATTTATCAACCGGACGCCCGAATCACGTCAAATAAATTCCGATTCTCACTAAATTTCGCAGACAAGGCTTAAATATCATAACAAACCTGTATCGAGCTCCGAAACCAAAATATGGGCCCGATACCAATGATTTCAAACGTTAATTCATTTCTTTATTTCATTAATAATTCAGCAAAATAATTTCTTTCAAAAATTGATTTCTAAGGCTTGGGACCTCGGAATTCAATTCCGGGCATACGCCCAAGTCCCATATTTTATTGCGGACCTCTCGGGATTGTCGAAACACAGATCCAAGTCCGTTTACTCAAAATATTGACTCAAGTCAACTAAAACTAAATTTATAATTCTAAAAATAATTATTTATTATATTTTCACATAAAAGCTTTCCTGTTTTATGACTGGACTGCGCACGTAAATCGAAGTAGTTAAAATTAATCTTTTTATGGCTCATAAGCGTAGAACGAATTCTAAATTCATAAAATGACCCCTTGGGTCATTACAATCTCCACCTGTCACGACCCAAATTTCCCTCCGTTGGGTACCGTGATGGCACCTAGTCTTAGGGACTAGGTAAGCCTAATATTTCATTGAGCAACAACAATAATAAAGAAAATCTAACAGTCTCGATATGGAATCTTGACACAATTTACAATTTCCCAAAACCCGGTAAATACATGTCATAAGCTCTACGAATTCTTTCTACCAATCTAAATACAACTGTCTAAAATGAATAAGTACAATTGAATTAAACAGGAAGGTGACTCCGAAGCCTGCGAACGCAGCAACAGGTTTACCTTGAGTCTCCTCGACGTGGCTCCATGCAGCTACTAACGGTCAATACCTGGATCTGTGCAAACAAAAATGCACAGAAGAGTAGTATGAGCACACCACAGCGGTGCCCAGTAAGTATCAAGACTAACCTCGGTGAAGTAGTGACGAGGACTGGTCCAGACACCCACTGGTCTAACAAGTAAAAAGGCATAATTATGATAGTGGCGGAAGCATAATATTTATCTAAAGATTTTCGAATATAATTAATGACAGGAAAATATAAAGCGGAAAGGAGTGTAGCAATTTAAAGCAACAAAACGGCATAGCAGAAATACGCAAGAAAGAAGACAGCACGCAAGCCAAAATCGAAAATCACAATACAATAAGACATTCCACTGTCAGCACTGCATCAATTTACTCACATCAAGCTGTAGCCAATAAGCTTAATAAAAATCGGTCGCACTCTAGAGTAAAAACCTTTAAATCGTGAGTTTATATGGAAAGCTTTTGAAAATGCAATCATTTCAAGATAGAGGAGAAATCGTCTTTGAAACATATTATATAGATATATATATACATCGTTATAAAGAAATTTTATTAAAAGTTGAATTCTCTTAAATACGTTGTATTCAAATGTACTTTTCCAAATACTGCTTTTCGAATATCATTTGTTCAAATATACTTTCGCAAATACTGCTTTTCAAATATCATTTGCTAAAATATACTTGCCCAAATACTGCTTTTAATTATTATTTGTTTAAATACACTTTTCCAAATACTGCTCAGTCAAATATCATTTTTTTTTCTGCAAGACAAATACTTTTCAATCCCAATCTCCTCAATGATAACCCACCGGAACTCAGTCGCAATGCAATGCAGGGGAAAGTCTCAGGCCTCGCCCCGCAGTCCCAATGTAGATATGTAATGCAATGTAGGGGAAAGTCTCAGGTCTCGACCCGCAGTCCCAATGTAAATATGCAATGCAATGCAGGGGAAAGTCTCAGGTCTCAGCCCGCAGTCCCAATGTAAATATTCAATGCAATGCATGGGAAAGTCTTAGGTCTCAGCCCGCAGTCGCAATGTAAATATGCAATGCAATGCAGGGGAAAGTCTCAGGTCTCGGCCCGCAGTCCCAATGTAAATATGAAATGCAATGCACCGAGAGAAAACAACCAGAACACAGCAAAAACATTTCACAAGACACAACGAGCACCCCAACAAAACAGAAAGGCAAAATGCAAGATGCGACGATAAGTTCAACACGAGAACTTCAATCCAAAATAGTGGCAAAACTCACTCATAAGCAAGAATCACTTAAGGGGAAACCAAGTATCAATGAAACAATGTAACGAGGAGAAAACCTAACAAATATAGCAACGATTCGCAATACTCAAGTCAATAAATAGAGAACCAATCATCCCGGCAAGGGAAGCAGCTATAACCAATCTCGCATAACAGTTTGTTTCATAGAATAAACTTAGCTTAAGCAAATATTCAATAATAAGAGGCATCAAGGAAAACCGCCAATGATGGTCAACTATACCTAAGTAACATTAAGGTAAATCATGTAAATCATCATGTACGACTCACGGGCATGCTTGTCACCAAACTATAGCTATTCCAATTTCTGTTAAACAATTATACAACTAGATGATACTAATTCTAATCAATTAGGCAGTTTATGAAGAACTTTTAGCATAATGGTAGAAGAGGGAAAATATTCAGCTAAGTCAAGTTCATATCAAATAATCAACAAGGAGGAATCGAAGTCAAGAAAATCTAATTCAAACAGAGGAAGATGGAACTAGTAATCAGAAATTCAACCATAACAGTTCCACTTCATAAGCAGGGGATATAGGAACCTAAGAATCCAAAAAGGCCAACCTAATTGCAAATAAGTCCGAGTACACACTTGTCACCTCGCGTACACGGGCTACAATAAACATAGAAGACTCAAATCCTAAGGGGTAGTTCCCTCACACAAGGTTAGGCAAGATACTTACTTCAAGGACGACAACCGGGTACTCGAAGATAGACTTCTCGGGCGGAAAGACCTCCGTATGGCTCAAATCAACTAAAACAACTCAAAATGCACATAAAACGCATAAGGAATGATTCCGAATAATAAAGTTTCAATCTTTGCTAATTTATAAAAATCGACCCAAAAGTTGACCCCCGGGCCCGCACTTCGGGACCCGACAAATTTTATAAATTCCGATTACCCATTCTGATACGAGTTCACCCGTACTAAATTTATCCAAATCCGATGTCGTTTGGTCTTTCAATTCATGAATTTTCATTTATGAAGTTTTCTTTAAAAACCCCAAGTTCTCTCAACCCAAAACACAAATTAAATGATGAAAATAAGAATTAATTCATGATATATAATTAATTATGGTGGAAGAACACTTACCCATTCGATTTGTGTGAAAATCCCTCAAAGAATCGCCCAAAACCGAGCTCTAGAACTCAAAATATAATAAAAATGGTGAAACCCCCGATTTTGGAAACTTATATTCTGCCCAGGTATTTAATGAACCGCGATCGCGGAAGTGAGTATGCGATCCCGAAATGATTCTGTGCGATCGCGACTAGGTGAATGCGAACGCGGAGAGGGAGGCGGTAGACTTCTGCGATCGCGAATATAACAGTGCGATCGCAGTGAAGGAAAACAAGGCGGGTCTAACAATGCTATGCGATCACGTTGGTGAGCATGCGATCGCAAGGGAGGAGGGAACAGACTTCCACGATCGCGAACCTGACAATGCGATCGCGTAGAAGGAAAAATCTGGGCTGATCAAAAGACTCTATGCGATAGCAACTAATACTATGCGATCGCATAGAAAGAAACCAGAAGGCAAACTTTAGCAGTTCAAAAATAAGGAAAATGGACCCGTCACTCATCCGAAACACACCCGAGGCCCCCTGGACCTCGTCCAACCCCACACACAAATCATATATCCTAACACGAACTCGCTCGAGGTCTCAAAACACATAAACTAACACCAAAATGACGAATCAAGCTAAAAATCAACTTAGAAATTTCCAAAACTTCAAATATCCAAAATCGTGCCGAAACCTATCAAATCAACCCGGAACGACGTAAACTTTTGCAGACAAGTCCCAAATAGCACAACGGACCTACATCCACTCTCGGAATTCCATTTCGAGCCCGGTATCAAAACTTCACCTATCGGTCAAAATCGCCGAAATTCTAACTTCCTCCAAATGCCCTCGAATTACTCTACGGACCTCCAAATCCTATTCCGGACGCACGCCTAAGTCCAAAATCATCATACGAAGCTGTTGAAATTAACCAAAACTCATTCCGAGGTCGTTTACCCAAAAGTCAAACCTCCAGTCAACTTTCTTCATTTAAGCTTCAAAATTTGAAAATTCTCTCCCAATTCGACTCCGGATTATCCAGTAACTGAATCTAACCACGCACACAGGTCTATATACATAATGAGGAGTTGATTACGGTCTTATACCACCGTACGAAGCTTAAATTCTCAAAATGACCGGTCGGGTCGTTACACCACCTTTAAAACAAACGTTCGTCCTCGAACGGACATAGAAGATTACCTGAATTTGCAAACAAGTGTGATATTTACTCTGCATGTCCGACTCGGACTCCCAAGTAGCTGACTCAACGGGCTAGCCTCTCCACTGCACTCAAACGAAAGGACAACTCTTAGACCTCAACTGACGAACCTGCCGGTCTAAAATGGCTACCGGCTCCTCCTCATAAGTCAAGTCTTTGTCCAATTGGACAGAGCTGAAATCTAACACGTGGGACGGGTCACCATGATATTTCCGGAGCATAGATACTTGGAATACCGGATGAACTGAGGATAACCCTAGAGGCAACGCAAGTCTATAAGCTACCTCCCCCCACTCTATCAAGAATCTCAAATGGCCCAATATACCTAGGGCTCAACTTACCCTTCTTCCCAAATCTCATAACACCCTTCATGAGCGACACACGAAGCAATACTCTCTCTCCAACCATGAATGCCACATCACGAAACTTACGATCGACATAAATCTTTTTCCTAGACTGAGCTGCACGAAGTCTCTCCTGTATAATCTTGACCTTATCTAAGGCCTCTTGAACTAAGTCTGTACCCAATAACCGAGCCTCTCCCGACTCAAACGATCCAATTGGCGATCTGCACTGTCTACCATACAATGCCTCATAATGAGCCATTTGAATGCTCGACTGATAGCTATTTTATAAGCAAACTCCGCTAACGGCAAGAATTGACCCCACGAACCACCAAAGTCAATAACACAAGCGCGAATCACATCCTCCAATATCGGAATAGTACACTCGGACTGCCCGTCAGTCTGAGGGTGAAATGGTGTACTCAACTCTACTCGGGTACCCAACTCACGCTGAACTGCCCTCCAAAAGTGCGAAGTAAATTGCGTACCCCGATCAGAAATGATAGACACGGGCACACCATGAAGGCGAACAATCACCCGAATATATAACTCATCCAACCGCTCCGAAGTATAAGTACTTGCCACAGGAATGAAATGTGCTGATTTCGTCAGCCTATCCACAATAACCCAAACTGCGTCAAATTTCCTCTGAGTTCGTGGGAGTCCAACAACGAAGTCCATAGTGATACGCTCCCACTTCCACTCAGGAGTCTCTATCTGCTGAAGCAAACCACCAGGTCTCTGATGCTCATACTTTACTTGCTGACAATTTGAGCAACGAGCCACATACGCAACAATGTCCTTCTTCATTCTTCTCCACCAATAATGCTGCCTCAAATCTTGGTACATTTTAGCTGCACCTGGATGAATTGAATACTTAAAACTGTGAGCCTCCTCAAGGATCAACTCACGAAGGCCATCAGCATTAGACACATATAATCGACCCTGCATCCTCAAGACACCATTATCTCCAACTGTAACTTACTTGGCACCACCGTGCCGAATTGTGTCCCTAAGGACCATCAAATGCGGGTTATCATCCTGCCGGTATCTGATACGTTCAATTAAAGAAGACCGAGCGACTGTACAAGCTAGAATACTGCTGGGCGAAATATCCAACCTCACGAACTGATTAGCCAAAGTCTGAATGTCTGAAGTTAACGACCTCTCACCAATTGGAATATACGCAAGGCTGCCCATACTCACTGCCTTTCTACTCATTGCATCGGCCACCACTAGGGGGCATTCGGTAATTCGGTTCGGTATTTAAGAATTTACGTTTGGTATTTCGATATTCGGTTTATCAATTGTGTATACCAAATACCATACCAAAATATTTCGGTACGGTTCGGTATTTCTTATTTTGGTTCGGTACGGTTTCAGTTCGGTTTCGGTTTAAACCAAATCTATGTTACGAGGCTTCTGCTTATTCAAATCTGTAGCTCTTCGACTTTTGAAACCAATACAACTTGTATTAAACTGAAAATGGCCAGTGTGTCTGTTTGTTAAATGGTCTTTATCGAAATAATGTTAGCTAAATATTCAAATTGAAATAGAAGTAACTATCTCACTTTTTAATTTAAAGTTTGCAAAATAAGTCATCTAAAAGGAAACCTTTTCTATTGATTCTAAATACTTTTCTACTCATAGTTTAAGATATCAATTTCACTTTTTTTGTTATATTGGTAGTAATACGAGAAATATTAAATTAATAGGTGTTTTGGACTTTTGGGGTAAGGGCTTAAGGTTATTGGGCTAAAAAATAAAATAAAAAAAGTTGGGCTTGGTACTATTTCGGTATACCGAAATACCGAAATACCAAAATACCAAAATTCCAATACCGTATCCCGAACCGAATTACCGAAATACCGAAATTTCCGTACCGAAATAAATCGAAATATCGAAAAACCCGAAATACCAAATTAATTCGGTTCGGTTCGGAATTCGGTTTTTCGGATTTTATGCCCACCCCTAGCCACCACGTTGGCTTTCCCTGGATGATATAATATATTGACGTCATACTCCTTCAGTAAATCTAACCATCTTCGCTGCCTCAAATTTAGATCCTTTTGCTTAATAAGTACTGGAGACTGCGATGGTCAGTGAAAACCTCACACGGCACGCCATAAAGATAGCGCCTCCAACCTTTCAAGCTATGAACAATGGCTGCCAACTCTAAGTCATGAACATGGTAATTCTTCTCATGGACTTTCAACTTACAAGACGCATACGCAATCACTCTGCCATCCTGCATCAATACTGCTCCAGGTCCGACTCGGGAAGCGTCACAATACACTGTGAAAGAACCCGAACCTGATGGTAATACAAACACCGGTGCTGAAGCCAAGGCAAATCTTAAGTTTATGAAAGTTCAACCCACACTCATTCGACCATTTGAATGAAACACCCTTTCGTCTCAATATGCTCTTAATAGTTGTTTATAGTCATTTACAGAATCATCAAACAACTTCATGTTAACAATAGTCCCCTTTCGAACCTTCACAATACTGATAACGAGATGCGATTCATGAAGACCTCGTAATTATATACCCGAATTAACGTGTCTCATTTAACGCCACATGGGCGGCACATACCTCGTAGGTCAAAGCTCAATAATTCTGACACATATTTGGCAAATTATACACAGTTAATTAATTAGTTTATTTATTTAATTATTATTAGTATTACTTTTATTATTATTATTTATTCATTTATTATTATGATCATTATCATTACTTTATACATAAATTGTTGAATAATCCTAACAAGCATGACTCCCTACCAGTACTATAGTAAAGTTTTAATTCACAAGGGAGACTTTAAACACAAGAATTTCCATCACAATGACCTCGTCCCTACATAACTTCCACCGCGGCTCGTATCCCGATTTAAACATACCAAATCATATCAAAATGCGAGGATCTCTCCTCAGTTCTGAATCACAAGTAATATGCACACCGCCAATCAAAATATTCCATTTTCTTCTTCAAATGTTTTTCGTTAAACAAAATTACAACACGTAATGATAGACGCAACTATCTCCATAGAATTTCTCAATACAAGTATTCACATAAGTAGATTTTTGAGTTAAGAAGCTCACCTGAGAGTAGAGCATATTAGAAGAATTTTATTAGTTACGCATAACCGTATTAAGTTCAGGAAATCATCACTTTATAATAATTAGAGATTGTTCTTGTAATGACACCGTCTAATGTAACGACCTCAGCCATACCATAGAAAAAATACCAACAGGCTGGGTCTCCACCTCTAGGAGTCTGACCTCCACCTTCGACATGTAAGTTGAGTTGTAACTGCAATAGGTCACGTAGCCTGAGTGCACTGATGAAATATGACTCTCCCAAGTCTAGGACAGTTCGAGACCACTAGCCGCAATAAAGTATCAACTTTCCCTGATGGCATGTTCTGACATTGTCATGGTGACCTGACACAATCGTTCAAACCCTAAGCGCCAAGCAAAAATAGAAGATTTGAGAAACAAACTCTTTCAAAAGCATTAGAAGAACAGAGTCAAATAGTTGATATTGCACTGGCTGGTCGTCCTCTTCGTAGGCTTGCCTCAACCACCGGCGACCAATTTCTCCTTTACCATGTTGACTCAACAACTCTGAGCTACCCCACTTATTCATGTACCCTTCGTTATTCCTTGGGGTAACTCTTATCCTTATTGATGCACAATGACCCCAAAAGTAGAGCTCTATACAGATAAACCTTGGCATAAACCATATAGTCTAGAAGCTTGTCAACCACTGTACTCCCTCTGGAGCACCCCAAAATCCGCAACCATGCCTTCCACGCTGAGCAGACCTTCTGTATATTTAAAGTTGTCTATATAACTCCTTTGGTACGGAGGTTATGGTTATTAAGGGGACAAACATATCGCAAGTCCCAGCTTTATCTCTTGCAAAATCTCAGGCCTTATACATTCCAAGCCAAAACCAATATAACACATGACCCCACAATCTATTCCTTAACAGTGGACTTCCCCACTTGGCACGAAGTCATAGGTCACCATGCCTGATAATCCACAACGTTAAACTTCACAACTCATATAAATCAACCCCGTTGCTTTCAACTATTCCCTTGTTATGCAATACTGAAGTAGCTATAAATCCTTCTAGGATATGGGCTAGTCCAACATGTACCGACGGAGCTAGAACCTCCGTGTCTAGATCCATTTGAGACTGTACAATAGGTGTTGATGTTCGAGCTTTAGTTTGAGCCTAACCTCGATGAAGTAGTGACGAGGCTACAACGGGGCATTAACAACATATAACTTGTGACAATAATATATAAAATAACGCAATAAAATAATTCTACACAAACAAGAAAAATATAACTAAGACAATAAATATAAAGCAAGAAGGAAATCCAAACAAATAATTAAGTACTGCAACAACAATGAAATAACTCAGCCACTTTTTCCAGGCCTCAACTATAACAAACTCTCAAATAATTTCCAAGTTTCCAAACTTTAACTTTAAAATAATCACATGTACGAAATATAAGAAAAACTGTAGAGTAAAACAAGAATTCCAAATCCTTCAAAGTAAAAACAATAGCAGTAAAACAACATTATTCCCCATTCTCACTATATTGTTGCTGCGTGTAACCTGATCGCACCTATTCACAATATCACAATCAATGTATTCACCCGTATCATAATCAATTATCCATCCTTATCACAACCCCCTTATCACACCAACACCTTATCACAGCCCCCTTATCACACCAAATTTTATTTCAAAAATTTCAAACAGAAAACAGTATAGCCCTTAAGCTTTAAACAATAACATCCCACAATAATATCAACCCGAATATATGTAATCACCGTAACACTGTCAACCCAACTCAGTCTTTACGTACCATGATAGGATTAAGAGATCAACCAACACTTTCAACACACTTACAACAACAAATGTAAATAATCGAATGAAGCCAATGTGAATATATATATATTTCCAAAAATAGTGTCAAACTGCTCAACCTCTCTATATCACAAGGGGACCAATTAAACAACCCGTACTCTTCCAAAATAACCAAAAAAATATTTAATAACAAAATAACAAGGCCAACTAGTCATAGAAACAATAGAGATTATAGAGAAATTAAGACAAACATCAATTAAGTTGGGAACAGAGAAAGGGGATCATGTTTTTCAGGCAAATTGGGTGGTGCATAGATACTCGTCACCTCACCTATACACCACGCCCATGCCTTTCACATAGCAAACAAGTGGGGATTCCTATTCCCTCAAGTCAAAGTTAGACCAAACACTTACCTCAATTTCGCAGGCCACTCACTGCTCAGTTATGGCTTTTCCTTTTGAATTCACCTCTAACTTGCTCGAATCTAATCATAATTAACTCAATATCATCAATTAAGTCGAAAGGAATTAACTTTATTGAAAATTACAATTTTTCCTAAGTTTTCTAAAAAAAGTGAAAACCCGACCCTAGGCCCACTTGGTCTAAACTCGGAATTCAGACCAAATTACGTTTATCCATTCACCCACAAACCCAAATATACAATATTGGTAAAAAAGAGTTTCACATGTAAGATGATTCCTGACAACTCAGCCAGCTACGTGGACCAAGGAAAATATGACAGCTTGATATGGTTCTATAAAAAAGGTACGGAATAGAGAGGTACAAATCAATGAACCTACGGGGTAATCAGCTACGGGAAACCCAACCTGATTGGGACAAGGAAGAGATACGGTCAAAATGAATCCGTACAGAGCTACGGGCAGATCCAGAGATCCTCAATTAATGACTCATACGTTACACAACCTTCACGCAACAGTTACGGTATCCTTTGAAACGTCCCATTAATGTAATAATTAGTCATTAATGAGTGTTAATTATAAAAGGCAGACGTTATATTGAGGAACTCCCTATATAAGGGAAGAGGAAATGGCTTGTAAGGGCATCTGGACTACGAATACAATACACTTTACTTTTCGAAGCATCTTATTATCATCATTTACTTATTCTTCTTTACTTAATATTTCAGTAACCCGTGTTCATCCTAAAAATAGCTTTGGTCAAAGAATCTAATTCTTTGGCTAAACAAATTGGTTCTGTTACCGGGAACCTGATAATCTTTGTTTGCTTTTCAATCGATATCCTCTAAACTACGTCGAACTCCAACGACAACAACCAACAGAGAGATAGGATTCCATCACCTCTTCCATCCCCAAGAGGTTCAAGGTAACAATCCCGAGAGAGATCCAACAACAACAACGATAACAACAACAATGATCAAACAGTAGAACAAGATCGTAAAAAGCAAATGATTGCAGAGTATGTGAGTCAAGCTTTGCAAGAATTTGCAAGGGGATTACCAGCGACATCACCTACATCACTAACACCACCTCCTAATAACACAATTACTGTAGAAAATCCTCAGTCTGGGTTGGTAAACTCCGCAAGGGATGACACTCCTAACGAATCTTTCGAAACGAGACCAGGTATGACTAATAACCCTGAATTACAAAATTTACTACTAACCTTGCAGAAACAGGTAAAGGAACAAAACGATCGAATCGAGCAAATTCCTGGAGTACCACCTGTTATCAAGGGAATTGATGTTGATAGATATTCTCGACAACCTTGGAAACCAAGCGCAGCACCCTTGCCTATACCCAAAACATTTAAAATGCCTGACGTTCCTAAGTATGACGGAACAACTGACCCACGCGACCATGTGACTGCTTTTACTACCGGAGTAAAGGGCAACGACTTAACAAAACAAGAGATTGAATCAGTCCTTGTCAAAAGGTTCAGAGAAACACTTACCAAAGGAGCCCTAACATGGTATTCTCTTCTCCCTGAAAATTCTATTGATTCTTTTGCTGAGCTTGCAGATTCTTTCATAAAAGCACACTCTGGTGCACAAAAAGTCGAGAAAAGAATGGAGGACGTATTTAAAATAAAGCAAGGAGACACGGAACTACTCCGTGAATTTGTAGACAGGTTCGAGCGAGAAAGAATGCAATTACCCAGGGTGCCTGATAATTGGGCAGCCATGGCATTCGCAAGTAATCTAAATGACAAAAGCTCAGAAATCACGAGGAGACTCAAAGAAAACTTGAGAGAATTCCCAGCTACATTGTGGAATGATGGATATAATAGGTTCAACACTAAACTTCGAATAGAAGAAGATATCATTGCTCGTTCGAAAGATGAAGATCATTCCAGATCCAGGCGATCCGAATCAGACAAGAGATAAGGTAAAAACAGGTACGATCCTTACTTAGGACCATCGGGACGCGAAACTTGCCCCAGGTTTGAAAACACTAGGTCAGATTATAGACCACCAAGCAGGGATGTAGGCTCATCCTCATCTAGATCAAGAAAGGATCGGGATGAACGACCTAGAGTGTGATGACCCAAAAGGTCATCTTACATAATTTAAGCTGTATCTGTGTTTCGAGGCTCCGA
>ML242485.1:7057-44294 GCA_005239495.1 Nicotiana undulata | reverse complement strand
GCACAAGCAGTCCCACTTCTCCTACTTTATGCATGGGAACATGAGGTCCATCACAGATGATGTACCATAGCTCTGAATCTTCAGCCATTATGAAGTCATGCATGCAAGTCTTCCACCATCCATAGTATTGACCATTGAACCTTGGAGGTCGATAGGTGGACTGACCTTCTTCGAAGTTTGGTGGAGCAGCCATTACAGATCCTTTCTCGGTGTTAACCGTTTAGAAAGAGCCGGCTCTGATACCAATTGTTAGTTTGTAGGGGTCCACCAAACAGTAGAGGTACCAGGTCCTCTACCAGTTTCCACAGAGTTATGAGCTAGACGAAGTGCACAAGGAGACAGCGGATTTTTACGTGGAAAAATCCCACTCAAGGGGACAAAAACCACGACCTACACTTGTAGGATTTCAACTTCACTAACTTGTAATCTATACTATTACAAGCCACTTTGAAAGGCAACCTTACAAAGACTTTGACACACTAACTTGTAAGCACTATTACAAGCCACTTTGAAACTCTCTAGTTACAAAGACTTTGACTCATGACTACCTTTAGTCACAGTGAGATCAAGAGAATAAAGAACGAAAAAGATTCCTACTTAGTTGCTTCTACAAAAGCTAGTATGATACAATGAAAAATAAAGTACAAGATTACAACTCAACTAAGGACATTATCAATACTTGATGAGCACGTTTGTAAACCTTAGTGGAGTTGTCTTCTTGCTCTTGAAGCTCTTGAGTCTTTAATGCTTGAGAGCACTTAATGCTTGAATATTCCTTTTTGTCAAAAGCTCAAGTATGAAGATTGTTGCTCTTGCTTCAAGATATCATCCTTCATCACATGTTTCAAGAAGGATGCTTAAAACCTTAAGGATATAAGGTTCAATCCATAAGGAAGTGACTTCTGCACTGATGCTGCCCTGAGGCGTGAGCAGTGACAGGCACTCACTTGACTGGCACAGTTTTCCAAGGCTGTCAAGTCGATGTGCTCCGGTGCCTGTATGTCAGATGAGGGAGCAGGTCCCTCATCTGATATGTCCTCAGTAGAACGTGATCCAGAATTCCTGAGGATGTGGATTGCTTTGATGTTGTATGTGCAGTAGGTCCCCTACCTGATTCTTCGCATGAAAGTTTGTTAAGTTATCAAAACAAAATGAAACTCATCATGTATCCACACCGAGATCAATCCGTGCTATCTGTTATGTTGAGGAAGAGTCAAACCCGAAAATAAAGAAGATAAAGAACATCAAATTTTAACGTGGAAAACCCTTCAAATCGAAGGTATAAACAACGGGATCACAAAGATCCAAAAAGCTCCACTATAACAATAAGAGGATTACAAAACTTCTCCAAATTGGATACACAACAAGTGTCAAACACGGAGCAACAATAGCAACAAAAGCAACAACAAATCAATTGAAGAAAGAGAAGAATCCACAAAAATGAAGCTGATGTTCGAGGTTCGAAATTAGATGTTACATGCCTCCAAATCCAATCTCTACCGTTCAAATCAAAGATAAAGGTGTTATGAACACTCAGTCAATATTTCTTCCCGATCCAAGGGTTAACAAATCAGAGAACGTGATTTGAAGTTGGTTGGTCGGAAAAATAATCTGCAGCAAAAACAAATACTTTTTTTCTCTTCTTTCTTGATGAAAGCTCTCTCAAAAACCACTCTTATGTGCTTAAGTCTTTCAAAGACTTGTATCAATGAGCTTAGAATAATTCTCCAAGGTTGTCATATTTATAGATAATGAGTGGTGATATCTCTTAAAGTCAAAACCAACTCTAAATAGGAATAAAAACAGAATCCAATTCCGAATAGGAATGAAAACCAAAAGAGAATAGGATTAGGCCATTGGGCTTTTGGTTGGGCAACATGGGCATGTGCCCAACAAACTACCCCTCCAGCCAAGGGGACAAATGTGTCTTCAAGTAGAAGAACTATTGACATGCTTCATGCCTACCAATTTTCTGCAAAATTCATGTTTATCTATCACCATCGCCTTTGTGAGCATATCCGAAGGATTTTCATCCGTGTGTATCTTCTCAATCTCAAATAATTTCTCTTTCAAGGCCATTCTTATCCAATGATACTTTCTATTTATATGCTTGGTCTTAGAATGAAAAGTGGAGTGCTTGGTGAGACAAATGGCACTCTGATTATCACAAAATAATATGTACCTTGGCTGCTCAAAGCCAAGATCATTAATAAACTCCTTAATCCATAATAGTTCTTTGGCACCTTTTGTGACAACAATATATTCGGATTCTGTGGTGGATAGAGCTATGCACTTCTGAGTCTAGATTGCCAAGAAACAGCTCCCCCTGCAACAGTGATCAAATAACCGGAAGTGGATCTTGAATTATCAAGATTGCCTCCTAAATCAGAGTTTGTGTAACAGACATGTTCAGGCTTGCCATTGCCAAAGCACAACTTCAAATCTGCAGTACCTTTCAAATACCTTGATATCCATTTTACTGCATCCCAATATTGTTTTCCAGGATTAGAAAGAAATCTACTAACAGTATCAACGGCAGGTGCAATATCTGGTCTAGTGCAAACCATAGCATACATCAAGCCACCAACGGCAGAAGAGTAAGGAATACGAGACATCTCCTTTTTCTCTTCATCAGTAGATGGACTCTGACTAATACTCAATTTGAAGTGTTTAGCAAGAGGAGTACTAACTACTTTTGCATCTGTCATATTGAATCTCTTGAGGACCTTCTCAATGTATTGCTTTTGGGACGAGAATCCACAAAACCGAAGCTGTTATTCGAGGCTCGAAATCATATTCTACGAGCCTCCAAATCAATGATACCGGCAGGGAAAGTGAATAAAAATATTATGTTAATATTTTTCTCAAAAATCGCAACTCAAAGGTAGAAGAGCGAGAAACACTTTTTTTTGTAATTGTATTTCATGTTTCTATTTGGTTGATGTAATAATTACTTAGAGTAAAAGTTTATTATAATTAATTATATTGTAATTTTTGGTATTCGGACTGAAGTAATTGATATCGATTTGTGTCAACATATTTTTCTTTTGGAATTAGGACTTAAACCCAACTTAATTTTGTATGACTTTGTACAATAAAATTTATATATCTGTATAGAGACTTATATAATGAATCCTCTAAAGGTTTAATTAGTTAGGTATAGTGGATATTTAATCATGTATCAACTCTAAATTTGAGTTTATCTTTTACCAGAAACCATTATATAAATCTCACAACAATTAATCAAGTGTAGAATATATCCCAGGCTTAATCATCTAGCCATAAATTTAATGAAATAAAGAGGAAAGAAAAGAGGAAGAGACTTTAATAGTGGTTAAATGATTTCCGAAATAGACAAATTATTGGAACCAAATCAAGATTTTTGTGGGCCAGACTACACTCAAATTTTCCTGTATAATTATATCTTCTTTTTGTTATTGATCACTCCCCTTGACCTTTCAATAGCATTATATGTTGCATTATCTAAAAACATAATCAGTTAGCCGTGGAATTCTTCGCTTGAAGTCGTTATTCGTGGAATATCTGGTTGTTGAATTGATATGTTATAAAAGTTGTGATTCACGTTGAGGTAAAGTGTTAAGTTGTGAAATACTATTCTATTGAGTTATTCACTTCCGATTGTTATTGTTGAGATTCTTGAGTACATTGTGATTTAGCCATGAGCACTTTACTGTGTCAACAATGTTATTGTTGGTGTCATTAGCTAGTTGTGTTGTTGGGAACTTGAGTAGCGATTTGTGATACGTTGTGATTTTGATATGCATACGGTGGTATAGGGTTTTGGAGTTGAAATGCATGCGGTGAGATAAGATGGGCTTGATACAAGTGGCTAATAGGGGAACTACTAGAAGTCATACAGTGTGAGAAGGTGAGCTTAAACGCGGGATGCTATTTCGGGAAAATGATTTTCAAAATAAATATAAGGCTCCCGCGGTGATATAAGGAAAGATTGTGAATTGTTCATGTGATTTGAAACTACGAGGCAGTTCTTTGTTAGGGCGCGCTTTATCCCCCAATGTGGGAATTTCTGGTGCGAATCTGGATAAGTCGGGCCCTAATGTGGATACCAGGTAAAAAAAAGAATAAACTATGAGGCGGTACCTCGATTGTCACGACCCAAAACCAACCCGGTCGTGATGACGCCTATCGCGAAACTAGGCAAGCCTACACACTCTTAACCAATTTGTTTTCTCATGTAAAAATATAGATAACAACCTTTCTTAAACTGAAATTTTGAGCAAGGAAAATTAAATAAAACCAAAGTGCGAAAAATATATCCCAACAACGGGTGTCATTAAGTCATGAGCCAAACTAACACAATACTGAATTTTAATAAGACAACATTGTCTGGAAATAGTCTAAACACATAAAAGGACGATAGATAAGGATAAATACGGGGCTACGATCGTCAGGCAGCTACCTCGCAGTCTCCAAATGATGATCCGCAACAGAAGGATCAACTACCGCAACTGTTGCCTGAGATACCTGGATCTGCACAGAAGGTGCAGGAGGTAACGTGAGTACACCAACTCAGTAAGTAAAAAACCCAAACTATGGGATGAGAGGTAGTGGCGAACTTCACCTCAACTATTATAACAGAATCATTAAAACATTAATGAGGGCATGCTTGCAGTTAAATAAACAGTTCAAGTGATAAAATCAATGCAGATTTGGACAGTTTAAGATATGTAACTCAACTTCTTCTACATGCTAATGTATCAATAGAAATGAACAATGTGCCACCACTCTAAAATGCTCGTCCACTCAGTACTATATATGGCTCACACGGCCCAGGGAAGATCCATCCCAGAATATATACATCTATGACATTAGTCACTCAGTAATGAGGTAGGCCAATGCAGCCCCATGGAGAAGATCCATCTCCAGCTAATGATAATAACCTCACAACAACTCGGTACTGTATATGTCTCACACAGCCCAGGGAAGATCCATCCCAGAATATATACACATCACTGACATTAGTCGCTCAGTACTGAGGAAGGCCATTCCAAGCCCATGGAGAAGTTCCATCTCCAAATATAAACACTTAGTACAAGATCCATGTCCAGGGAAGATCCATCCCTCAAAGTAGCATATACGCTCACATGGGTGTGTTACAGACTCCGGAGTGGCTCCTACAACCCAAGCGCTATCATAATCATAGACATACCCACTGCGGCGTGCAGCCCAATCCCATAACTGTCACTCATCATCAGGCTCTCGGCCTCACTCACTCATCACTCTCCAGTCTCACTCACACGGGATCACAATGCACGAACTATCCCAAATCAATGATATAATGTGACAAACAACAATAACCGAGACTTTCATCCAAATTCACTAATCAAATGATGAATTCAATGATATATCCATGTATTTTAGCCAAATGCAAGTTAGAATCACTTACCCCGATGAATTTCTTTGAAAAACCTTCACAAACTCGCCAAAACCCTAGATCTCTAGGTTAAGATATGAAATAAAACCCTGAACCATGTATTTATAGTGCACCTCTCGGATCCTCACTTCGCTGACCGCCGACTTCTACCGCCGCCGCGCTCGCTATTCCGCGGTCCGCGAAATTCCCACTGCTATCGCGAAAGTCTCCAGCTCATGCGGTCGCGTCCCATTTTCCGTTGTCCGCACCAGACTTCACCGCTGACCGCAGAACCTTACCGCCTCCGTGGAATTCTTCCGTTGTCCGCGTAAATCACGTGCGTCCGCACTCCCAACTTCATAAACTCAACACCACCAGCTTCTTTTCAACGAATAAACCCATCCTCTAACCATCCGAAACACACCTGAGGCTCTCAGGACCTTAAACAACCACACCAACACGTCTCATAATATCGGTCAAACTTAGCTAAACCTACGAATCACTCAAAACAACACTAAGGCATCAAATCAGAGTAAGCCTAAGAACTTATAGCTCCTAAATTTCGCAAACGACGCTGAAACCAATCAAAACTTGTCTGAATATCATCCAATTTTTCACAAGAGTCAAATATAACACCACGAATCTATTCCAACTTCTGGAATTCCATTCCGACCCTGAAATCAAAATTTTCACTACCGATCAAAAATCGCCAAATTTCCAATTTCGCCAATTCCAGCCTAATTCTACCACGGACCTTCGAATAAGATTCCGAACACACTCCTAAGCCCGAAATCACCTAATGGGACTAACAAAACCATAAAAATTCGAATCCGAGACCGTTTACTCAAAAGAAAATATCAGGTTGACTTTTCAAACTTAAACTCCTAAATAAGAGACTAAGGGTCTCATTCCACTGCAAAACCACTGCGCATCCTAACCAACCAACTCGATGCAACATAATGAAGCTACACAACTCATAAAGGAGCATAAATGGGCGAAATGGGGCTATAACTCTCGGAATGACCGGTCGGGTCGTTTTATTCTCCCTCTTTTAAATAAATGTTCATCCTCGAACGAGTCTAGAAACATACTTGGAGTCTCAAATAGGTGTGTATATATGCTCCGCATCTCCTGCTCGGTCTCTCAGGTGGCCTCCTCCACAGGCTGGCCTCTCCACTGCACTTTCACTGAAGTTATATTCTTTGAACTTAAATTTCGAACATGCCGATCCAAAATAGCTATCGGCTCGACATCATAAGTCATATCACCCTTCAGATGAATCGTGCTGAAGTCCAAAACATGGGACGAGTCCCCAACATACTTCCAAAGCATGGAAACATGAAACACCAGATGCACACTCGACAAACTGGGTGGCAAAGCAAGCTCATATGCCACCTCCCCAATCCTCCGAAGTACCTCAAAAGGCCCAATGAACTAGGGGCTCAACTTGCCCCTCTTCCCAAACCTCATAACACCCTTCATGGGTGATACCTTTAGCAGGACCTTCTCTCCAAACATGAAAGATACATCTCAGACCTTCATGTCTGCATAACTCTTTTGCCTAGACTGCGATATGCGAAGCCGCTCCTGAATCATCTTTACCTTATCTAAAGTATCTTGTACAAAATCTGTACCCAAGAGTCTAGCTTCGCCCGGCTCAAACCAACCAACCGGATATCTACACCTCATCCCATATAAAGCCTCGTACGGAGCCATCTGAATACTCGACTGATAACTATTTTTATATGCAAACTCTGCGAGTGGTAGAAACTGGTCCCATGAACCCCCAAAATCAATGACACAAGCGCGCAACATGTCCTCCAATATCTGAAAAGTGCGCTAGGACTGCCCGTCCGTCTGAGGGTGAAAAGTTGTGCTCAACTCAACCTGAGTGCCCAAATCCCGCTGTACGGCCCTCCAAAATTGCAATGTGAACTAAGTACTTCTATCAAAAATTATGGAAACTGGGGCACCATGCAGACGAACAATCTCTCAAATATATATCTCAGCTAACCGCTCTAAGGTGTAAGTACTACCAACAGGAATGAAGTGCGCGGACTTGGTCAGTCGATCCACAATAACCCAAATAGCATCGAACTTCCTCAAAGTTTGTGGGAGCCCGACTACAAAATCCATAGTGATCCGCTCTCATTTCCACTCCGGAATATCCAATCTCTAAAGCAAGCTACCGGGTCTCTGGTGCTCATACTTAACCTGCTGACAGTTGAGACTCCGAGCCATAAATCTGACGATATCCTTCTTCATCCACCTCCACCAATAATGTTGTCTCAAATCCTGGTACCTCTTTGAAGCACCCGAATGGATAGAATATCGCGAGCTATAGGCCTTCTCAAGAATCAACTGCCGAAGCCCATCCACATTAGGCACACATATATGGCCTTGCATCCTCATCACGTCGTCATCACCAATAGTCATATCCCTAGCATCACCTTACCGGACCATGTCCTGGAGAACTAGCAAGTGTGGATCATCATATGGCGCTCCCTAATACGATTGAAAAGAGAAGACGAGGAGACTATGCAAGCCAATACCCGGCTAGGCTCCGATATATCCAACCTCACAAGCTGGCCCGCTAAGGCCTGAACATCCAATGCTAACGGTCTCTCTGCTACTGGAAGATAATCTAAACTCCCCAAACTCTCCGCCCAGTTACTCAAGGCATCGACCTCCACATTGGCCTTCCCCGGATGGTAGAATAGTGATATCATAGTCCTTGAGAAGCTCCAACCATCTTCGCTGACGCAAATTAAGATCCTTCTGCTTGAACAGATGCTGTAGACTCCGGTGATCAGTATAAATCTCACAATGAACCCCATACAAAAAATGATGCCAAATCTTCAAGGCGTGAACAATGGCTGCTAACTCAAGATCATGCACCAGATACTTCTTCTCATGGGTTTTCAATTGGCGCGAGGCGTAGGAAATCACCCTACCCTCCTGCATCAAAACACAACCAATGCTTATCCTCGAGGAATCACAATACATGGTATAAGAACCTGAAACTGATGGCAGAACTAATATTGGAGCTGTAGTCAAAGCAGTCTTGAGCTTCTGAAATCTTTCCTCACACTCGTCCTACCACCTGAATGGAGCACCCTTCTGGGTCAATTTGGTCAATGACGAAGCAATAGATGAAAATCCCTCCACAAAGCGACGGTAATATCCCGCCAAACCAAGGAAGCTCCTAATCTCCGTAGCTGAGGACGGTCTGGGACAATTCTGCACCGCCTCTATCTTCTTCGGATCCACCTGAATACCCTCACTGGACACCACATGCCCCAAGAATGCTACCGAGCCAAGCCAAAACTCACACTTGGAGAACTTTGCATAAAGTTTCTCCTCCCTCAATCTCTGCAACACAACTCGCAAATGTTGAGCATGCTCCTCCTGGCTACGAGAGTACACCAGGATGTCATCAATGAACACAATCACGAAGGAATCCAAATATGGTTGGAAAACACTTTTCATCAAATGCATGAACGTTGTCGGGGCGTTGGTCAGCCCAAAAGACATCACCATCAACTCATAATGACCATAACGGGTCCTGAAAGCTGTCTTAGGAATATCCAAATCCCGAATCTTCAGCTGGTGATACCCGTACCTCAAATCAATCTAAGAGAACACCCTTAGTTCAATAGCTGGTGATACTTATTCTTGTCTATGACTTTGTTCAACTGCCTGTAGTCAATACACATTCTCATAGAACCGTCCTTCTTTTTCACAAATAGGACCGGTGCACCCCAAGGTGACACACTAGGCCGAATAAACCCCTTATCTAGGAGTTTTAGAAGCTTCTCTTTCAGTTCCTTAAACTCCGCCGGTGCCATACGATACAGTGGAATAGAAATAGGCTGAGTGCCTGGCACCAAATAAGTACCAAAGTCAATGTCCCTGTCGGGCAGCATGCCCGGCAGGTCTGCAAAAAATACATCCGGAAAATCACGGACCATGGGGACAGAAACAATAGTGGGAGTCTCTGCACTAACATCCCTCACAAAAGCCAAATAAGACAGGAAACCCATTCTCAACTTTACGCTGATCCTTTAGATAAGAAATCACCCTACTAGGCACATAATCTATGGAACTACTCCACTCAACCCTCGAAAATCCTGGCATCGCTAAGGTCACGGTCTTAGCATGACAATCTAGAACAATATGACATGGATATAACCTATCCATGCCCAATATCACATTGAAATCAACCATACTGAGCAATAACAAATCCACTCGGGCCTCCATACCCCCAATAGACACCACACATGACCGATACACGTGGTCCACAACAATAGTATCACCCACATGAGTGGACACATGAAAAGATGTAACTAAAGACTCATGGGGCATATCCAGAAAATGGAAAAAATATGATGAAACATATGAATATGTGGAAATGGGATCAAATAAGACTGAGGCATCTTGATGACCGACTGAAACAATACATGTAATCACGACATCTAAAGCCATAGCATCTAGTATGGTTGTAAGTGCATAAAAATGGGCCTGACCACTACCGAATCGACCTACCCCTCTAGGGAGACCTCTAACTGCCTGACCCACACCCCTAGCTGGCTGGGCGAGTGGTGAAGTGACTGGTGCTGAAGCTGAAGGCTGACTCCTCTACTGGGATGAATCTCCCATAAGACGGGGACTAAACCTCTTGATATGACCCAGATCTCCACATCCAAAATAGCCTCTCTCGGCAAATGGCGGTGGGGAACGAAGGGAACCCCTAGCACCCGGATAACTGGTAGAAGAACCTGGCATGGAAGAGCCTTGAACTGATGATGCACGGGATGAACTCTGGGCTGAAGGGCACTAAATGATGAGTGGCCTTGACGAGAACCATGAGAACCATGCCCAAATAATGCACCACGGTGACCTGGGCGAGCTGACTAAGCAGGCTTGAATGGACGGCCTCTGCCGTGCTAAAACTGACCTCCTAAAGGAACACCACCAACACTACCAGATCCCTGAGGCCTCTTGGCCTCCCTCTCAACTCGCTTCTGGCGAAAAACTAACTCAATCTCTCGGGCAATGTCAACCAAATCCTCAAAAGTAGCACCTGACACCCTCTCTCTGGTCATAAGAATCCAAAGCTGATATGAGAGGCCATCCATGAACCTCCTGATCCTCTCCCTATCTGTATGATCCAACCAAACAGCATGATGGGCTAGCTATTAAAATATCATCACATACTGTGTCACAGTCATATCATCGTAACGCTACTGCTCGAAGCGGCTCCTCTGTGCGGGACTGCGGTACATACTTCTCTAGAAAGAGAGCAGAAAATTGTTTCCAGGTAAGGGGCGCTGCACCAATAGGCCTGCGTCTCTCATAAGCCTCCGACCAAGTAAATGTAGCTCCCGAGAACTGGAAGGTAGTGAACAAGACCCCACTGGTATCCAAAGTACCCGTTGTACGAAGAATCCTCTAGCACTTGTCCAAGAAACCCTGGGCATCCTCTCCCTTTGTACCACTGAAACTCAGAGGATGGAGTCTACCAAACCTCTCCAACCTACGTTGCTCTTCATCAGGTATGACTGGAACCACGAAATCCTGAGCAGGTACAATCGGCTGGGCTGGAGGTGCCCCCGGTGTCTGAAGCCCCTACACAACCTGCTAAGGTGTGCGAGCGGCAGGAGTCTGAGTGCCTCCTCTGGCCTTAGAAGTAGCTGTTGTAGTAGAAACAGCGACCGCCTGAGCAAGACTAGTGCATGCCATCAAAATCTGAGACAAGGTCTCCTGAAGACCTGGGATGACAATAGGCACAACTGGTTCCTGATCTGGTCCCGCTAATACATCTGTGGCTGGGACCTGATCTGGAATAACGGGAGGATCTATAGGTACTGCCCCGGCAGCTGCGCGGGTTACACCCTTACCCATACCAAAGCCTTGATCCCTCACGGGCCCAACTGGTGGCTAGTCACCCTGTCTGGTAGCACATGTCCTCACCATCTATGAGAGAATGAAACAACAAAAGTTAGTTACCAGAATCGACAGATTCGCATGACAAGAATTAAAGAATGTGAGATTTTTCCTAAGGGTTCTGCAGACTCTCGAAGATAAGTACATACGTCTCCATATTGATCCGCAAGACTCTACTAAACCTTCTCATGACTTGTGACACCTATGTAACCTACACTCTGATACCAACTTGTCACGATCCAAAACCAACCCGGTTGTGATGGCGCCTATCTCAGAACTTGCAAGCCTACACACTCTTAACCAATTTGTTTTCTCATATAAAAATATAGATAACAACCTTTCTTAAACTGAAATTTTGAGCTAGGAAAAATAAATAAAACCAATGTTCGTAAAATAAATCCCAACAATGGGTGTCACTAAGACATGAGCCAAACTATCACAATACCGAAGTTTAATAAGACAACATTGCCTGGAAATAGTCTAAATACACAAAAGGGCAATAGGGAAGGAGAAAGACGGGGATGCGATCGCCAAGAAGCTACCTCGCCGTCTCCAAATGATGATCCGCAATAGAAGGATCAATTGTCGTAACTGTGGCCTGAGATACCTGGATCTGCACACAAGGTGCAAGTGGTAACGTGACTACACCAACTCAGTAAGTAACAAGCCCAAACTATGGGCTGAGAGGTAGTGGTGAACTTCACCTCAACCATTATAACAGAATCATTAAAACAGTAATGTAGGCATGCTTACAGTTAAATAAACAGTTCAAGTGATAAGATAAATGTAGATTTGGACAGTTTAAGATACATAGCTTAACTTATTCTACATGTCAATGCATCAACAGTAAGAAATGCACAATGTGCCACCACTCTCAAATACTCGTCCACTCAGTACTATATATGCTCACACGGCCTAGGGAAGATCCATCCCAGAATATATACACATCACTGATATCAGTCACTCAGTACCGAGGAAGGTCATTCAAGCCCCATAGAGAAGATCCATCTCCAAATATAAACACTTCGGACAAGATCCATGTCTAGGGAAGATCCATCCCTCAAAATATCATCTTCTCTCACTAGGGGTGTGTTACAGACTCCGGAAGGTCTCCTACAACCCAAGCTCTATCATAATCATAGATATAACCGCTACTGCGTGCAACCCGATCCCATAACTGTCACTCATCTTTAGGCTCTCGACCTCACTCAGTCATCACTCTCGAGTCTCACTCACACAGGCTCACAATGCATGAACTAACCCGAATAATTGATATAATGTTCCAAACAACAATAACAGAGACTGAGACATGATATGATATACATAAATAGGACTGACTACGAATATCAATGAAACAAATGAAATGACAACAAGAAACGACACTCGGGTCTCAACAGTATCGGCATGACGCCTTAACATAATATATAAATGATTTCTAGCATGTTTACATTAACCACATTGATAGAAGCACGGATATCAACAAGAAAGAGTCACTAAACGGTGCCATGGAATGAACCATGTCATAATTCTTACGGTGCACGTCCGCACACCCGCCACTTGGCATGTGACCACAAATCTAATCACATAACACATAGTTTGGGGTTTTGAACCCTCAGAACCAAGTTTGGAAGCGTTACTTACCTCAACCAAGCCAAAATACTACTCCGAAATGCCCTTGTCGCTCGACTCGGCCTCCAAACACTCCGAATCTAACAAAAATAAGTATATTATCATTAATATACGCTGAAGGAATAAATCCCATATGAAAATTATCAAATTAGATCACAAATTCCGAAATTGGTTAAACCCGACCCCTAGGGCCACGTCTCAAAATCCTTTAAAATTTATAAAACTAGGAAACCCATTCACTCATGAGTCCAACCATACAAAATTTATCAAAATCCAACTTCGAGTCGACATTCAACTCTCAAAAGTCTATTTTATGAAGTTTCTACAATTTTCCCCCATTTTCATCCAAATTCACTAATCAAATGATGAATTCAATGATATATTCATGTATTTTAGCCAAATCGGAGTTAGTATCACTTACCCCGATGAATTTCTTAAAAGACCTTCGCAAAATTTCCGATACTCGAGCTCTCTAGGTCATGATATGAAATAAAACCCTGAACCTCATATTTATAGTGCACATATCGGATCCTCACTTCGTTGACCGCCGATTTCTACCGTCGCCGCGCTCGCCGTTTCGCGGTCTACGAAATTCCCACCGCGACCGCGAAAGCCTCTAGCTCATGCGGTCGCATCCCATTCTCCGCTGTCCGCTTCGGCCTTCACCGCTGACCGAGGAACCTTACCGCCTCCGCGGAATTCTTCCGTTGTCCGCTTAAATCATGCGCGGTTCGCACTCCCAGCTTTAGAAACTCAACACTAGAACACCAGTAGCTGTTTTTCAACAGATAGACCCATCCTCTAACCATCCGGAACACACCCGAGGCCCTCAAGATCTCAACCAACCACACCAACACACCCCATAACATCGTTCAAACTTAGCCAAACCTACGAATCACTCAAAACAACACCAAGGCATCAAATCAAACTCGGATTCAAGTCTAAAAACTTATAGCTCCAAAATTCCACAAACGACGCCGAAACCAATCAAACCCTGTCCGAATATTCTCAAATTTTTCACACAAGTTAAATATGACACCACAAATCTATTCCAAATTCCAAAATTTTATTCCGACCCCGATATCAATTTTTCCACTACCGACCGGAAATTGCCAAATTTTTAATTTCGCCAATTCCAGCCTAATTCTACCACGGACCTCCGAATAACATTCAGAACACACTCCTTAGTTCAAAATCATCTAATGGGACTAACAAAACCATAAATATTCAAATCTGAAACCGTTTACTCATAAGTCAATATCCGATTGACTTTTCCAACTTAAACTCCCAAATAAGAGACTAAGGGTCTCATTCAACTCCAAAACCACTCAGCATCATAACCAACCAACCCGATGCAACATAATGAAACTACACAACTCATAAAGGAGCAGAAATGGGGGAAACGAGGCTATAACTCTTGGAACGACCGGTCGGATCGTTACATCGATGATGACTCTTGTTGGTATTGCTCTATTGTTGCAATTGTCTTCAGTTGTTTTGTTTCTTTAGCTTTTCATTCCTTGCTTTCTGTGTGTTGCATTATTTTCTTTAGTTTCATGTAGTTATCCTTGATATGTTAGTTGTTGTTTCAAATTCATTGCTTTCAATACTTCACCGCCATACACTTGTATAACTTTTCTTGTTTATTCCAGTAGGTCCTTGACCCGACCTCGTCACTACTCTACCGAGGTTAGGCATGACAGTTACTAGGTACCGTTGTGGTGTACTCATGCAACACTTCTGCGCATCTTTTGTGTAGGTACCTCCTACCACTCCAGGAATCAGTGAGCTAAGTTCGTACTCAGAGATTTCAAGGTACTCCTACGGGTGTGCGTAGACCTCAGAGTCACCTTCTATCTATTTCTATATTTTCCTTCTTTTGTTAGACTCAGTTGTATAGGGATAACTTATGATACCGGTTTAGAGCTTGTGACTCGATATCACCAGGTTGTGGAGGAAATTGTATATGTTGAGCAGCGAAGTGTATTATATATTGATGCTGAGTGTTTGAGAGTTTGTTGTTATTTCGGTTATATTCCGCATATTTGTTAGGCTTACCTAGTCTTAAAGTCTAGGTGCCATCACGACATCCTACGGAGAGGAATTGGGATCGTGACATACCTGCTTGACGTTCGCAGGCTTCAGAGTCACCATCTTACTTCATTATGCCACTGTTAAATTGTAATTCAAACCATCACCGTGTTTAGAAGTTCTAGTGTGTTTTAGTAGTACTTTTGACTCCGTACTACTGATTTTGGAAAATGTGTAAGTATTCCCCACTTACCTCTATGTATGTCATTTAGTGGTTTATGATAAATGATTAAATAGTTTAATTCTAATATTAAATCAACATGTGTGAATTAGCCTCAGATACTAGGTGTCATCACGACATCCTAAGGTGGAAAATTGTGGTCGTGACATGGCTAAACTCAATTGGTCTTTGATGACAGACTTCATCAATAATGCAACATGTTTAATTTTTCATTATTCAATTTCTTTGTAATAAAGAAAGGAAAATACACAAACTTAATTAATTTGGTTTCTTTTTACAGCTTGTTTGGATGGTTGTTTCACATCGTTTTATAATGTATCGTATCGTATTGTATTGTATTTTACTGTATCGTTTGATGAATACAATGTTTGGATAGATTGTATCGTTTGCCGCTGTTTCATGATATCATGCACCAGCAATATGAAGAATAAATTTTGCAATATTATAAAGAAAAATTATGATACGAAATAAATTTAATATATAAAAGGGTAGAGTAAATGATAAAATAAAATTATTTAATAATAGTGAAGGGTGAGATGAAATAAAAAGACAAGATAACGACGCAACCACACCAAATCGGTCGTTACATAAAATGGCATATTTTGTCGTTACGTAACGGCGAATTTAACATTACGATACAATAAAATTTAAATAACAACCAAAACAAAGATCGTATTTAAAGTGAACAGATTTATGAGATCATTCTCTCAAGCCGAACTACGAATACTTCTAGCCACCAATAACATTTATGAGATCATTCTTCGTACTTGCTAACGAAAAATGAACAGATTTTCCGATGTAAAGCTGTTATCACAAAAAATTAACTAGTACTGTAATATTTGTTTACCTATCAGCGTATATAACTTAAATGTTGGTGGACAAATTGGCTGAATTTCGTTATATGATTAACTCATTACAGTTATTCTTTATAAAAATCATTTTCTATGTCAATATTTCACAACGATCAAATTTTTCTTTGGAATCAATTTATTTTATAATATATGTTCTTTAAAATAATACTTCAAGATAGCAGTCATAATCTATCGCAACAAATGAGACTATTATAGAAATGCTTGATTATGCTATTAAAGTCAAGCAATATCACCATTGTTCAATAAATGCCACTTAAGGTAAAAAGAGGCGACATATATATAATTTACGTATTATCCATATATAATAAGTGTATAACCACATATACTCAATATATAATTTATGTATGCGGTCTAACAAAAGTTAAAAGAGTGACTCTGACGGGTAAGTTATTTAAAACCAAAAATTTTATTCTTAATCTTTATGCTTTGCCTAGCTACAAGGACTACAATTTCAGCCGTGCGTATTAGTTGTATAAGTAGGCCTAGCATTGGATACGTGATAAACTTATATCACGACATATTCTTTATTATATATAATTGTATTGTAATTTTTGTATTCGGACTTAAATCCAACTTAATTTTGTATGATTTTGTATAATAAAATTTATATATATCTTTAATTCTTTATTAGGGACTTATAATGAATCATCTAAAGGTTTAATTTAATTAGTTATATATAGTGGATATTTAATCATGTCTCAACATTATAATCCAAAATTTGAGTCTATCTTTGACTAGAAACCATTAAATAAATCTCACAACAATTAATCAAGTGTAGAATATATCCCAAGTTTAATCACCTAGCCATAAATTTAATGAAATAAAGAGGAAAGAAAAGAGGAAGAGACTTTAATAGTGATTAAATGATTTCGGAATAGACAAATTATTGGAACCAAATCAAGATTTTTGTGGGCCTGACTAAACTCAAAATTTTCGGGACATTTGTACGTGTACCCGGTTTTTGGGTCACGTTTTAACTTATACCCGCTTTACAAAAAAAAATGCAAGTATACCCACTTTTCGCATAAACTTCAGGCATACGGGCCTGAAGTAGCAAATGCAATTACACAAACTTCAGCATTCTAGGAGACGACCCTGAAATTGTTTGTAATTGCTGAACTTAAGCATTCTACTAGCTGAAATTTTGTTCTCTATTTGCTGTACTTAAGCATGTTTTAGCTGAAGTTTTGTCCTGGATTCAATAGTTTTGTCGTAAAGCTTTTTCAAAAACTTCAGCAGAAGATGCTGAAGTTATTTAGTTCATTTGTAAAAACTTCAGCACTAAATAAGCTTCCTGGATTCATTAGTTTTGTCATAAAGCTTTTCAAAAACTTCAGCAGAAGCTGCTGAAGTTATTTAGTTCTTTTGTAAAAACTTCAGCACTAAATAAGTTGAAGTTTTGTCCTGGATTCATTAGTATTGTCATAAAACTTTTTCAAAAACTTCAGCAGAAGATGCTGAAGTTATTTAGTTCTTTTGTAAAAACTTCAGCACTAAATAAGCTGAAGTTTAGTTTTGTCATAAAGATTTTTCAAAAACTTCAGCAGAAGATGCTGAAGTTATTTAGTTCATTTGTAAAAAGTTCAGCACTAAATAAGCTGAAGTTGTGCACAGTAGCCGGAAGAAGGAGCACCTGAAGTTGTAAAGCTTAGAGTATAAATTAAATCATTTTTAAAATATGGGTACGAGTTAAATGGGGGTGACCAAATAGAGCGCCCTGTGTAATTTTTACAAATTTTCCTGTATAATTATATCTTCTTTTTGTTATTGATCACTCCCCTTGACCTTTCAATAGCATTATATGTTGCATTATCTAAAAACATAATCAGTTAGATAATGAATATTGTTTTATTTAATCACATCTCAATTAATTATCATTCAATAAATTCAACAACATAAAGAGCGTAAAATAGCATTAAATGATTTCAGAAAGGCACAAATTGCTGGAATCCAAAATCAAGGAATTTTGTGTATAAAATTCTAGAACCCCTTTACTTTTGCCATGCTTATTATTTTCTCAGTATGGCTCTCTCGTTGATCAACGTCTTCTTGTTGTTATTGATCACGCCCCTTGACTTTTCAATAGCCAAAAGATGTATCTTTGAGAAGATGCAGGTACATGTTATCAACAAACTTCCTTCTGATTCTCCACAATTACAAATTCATTGTGCGTCCAAGAATGATGAACTTGGATACCATAATCTTGCCATAGATGAAGATTTTAATTGGACATTTTGCGAGGCATTTGCCAACAATACTTTATATTTTTGTCACTTTTGGTGGGGTTCAAAAGATAAAAGTTTTGAGGTGTTTAACGATCCAAATAGTTGCGTCTTTGATCAGATGAAAGTTAAAAATTATTTATTCTACTGCAAATGGGAGGTGAGGCCAGATGGTTTTTATTTGGAACAGTATAATGTAACTGATGCCTCATATTATATGCTTCATTATTTGGATTGGTCTTAGGGAATAGGATCGATATTTGTGTTCTTGTTTAAGTTAAGTGAGAAGGAAAAAAGACTGATTTCTATACTTCTCGTCTTTGACAACATTGGCGTATCATTTTTCTTTCTTATTTATCCTGATCTTGTCTTTCCGATGGTATATCATTTTACGTTTTATGAGTTCAATCAATTTTACGATTTGAATCTTATACTAGTACTCTTTCTGATTCACAATAAGTGACTAATTTATCTTGGACACACTCATTAAAGAAATATAAAATTCTGGATAAAAGTAGTTAGTGTGACTAAACTAACTCTAATTAAATATTGCAGCATAGTTAATGTGAGGCGTAAAAGACTTTTTAGGGTTACGGGTACAACCAATGTTTTAAAATGCATTTTTAGGGCGAGCTCTGGGGCAAGATGCACCAAAAACGCTCTGAGGCGATAGTGTGGAAGCGAAAGTATCAAGAGGCGTACGCACGGTAATTCGGGGCGTACTCCCGGGCGTTTGAGGTGCGTTTTTTTTTTTAGTGAGGCGTAATCTTCAAGGACTTTTTCAAATTAAAACTAAATTTGTTGAATAAGCCCTTCATATAATGCCCAAATTCTCAAAATTCAGCTTGGTAATTACTCAAAAAGTTTGGAAAGGAACTGAAATGTATATATATATATATATATATATATATATATATATATATATATATATTAGCAAATATACCACAAAATGCCTAGTGGCTAATATATAAATAAACAAAAATCAGGATCCAATGTTTACAATTTGGCAAAACAACTCTCAAGTATGCTAAACTAAAGCTGATGCTAGAGCTAAGTAAATAAAATAAGCTAACTATTACAACTGGGAATCAGTCGACTCCCCACATGAGATGGAGTGTGGATCAAGAAGCCAAGTGCAAAACTTCAATGTAGCACCTCTATTTCTCTCATCAGGTGCCACGTTTTGCGTTCCAAAGGACAAGGCAAACATGAATCTCCAACCAACACCATCTAATCAGGAGTGACCAACTATCCATGAAGGATACCAACTGCATGAACAATGTAGCCAATACTTCTGTGCTCCCTGCGTAGGATGAAATAAATTCAGGCTAATACACATCTATATAACCTGCGGTAGGTGCCATATCTAGCAAAAGTAATCTTATGCATGCACTGCCATAGCACCTCCAGATTGGATATAAAACCATGTCAATACCTCTGGATAGTATCATGACACTACATAGCCTACTAAACTGATAGAGAACATCTTCAAGAGGTTCTGAAAACCAAGTCTGATCCTTCACAAAAACATGTGTAACTAATGAATTGCACTCACTAACTATAAAGTTCCTGTGAGTGACTGAGTGCTGCCAATACTCCCATACACATATGAACCATGACTTCAATTCCAAGTAGCTGCATGTACTGCCATTATGTCTCCAAATTGGGTATGAAAACATACCAATACCACTGGATAACATCCTAGCAGCACACAAATACATATAGATAATCAACCATTTTATTGCAGTAACTGGATCCCAGCTTTTGTATGCAACAACCATTGATCCAGAACATGTTGAAGAAAATTATAACCATGATAGTAACAATCAGCAATGCAAAGTATGTCCTTAGACTCCTGAATAAACCTTAGACAATCCAGAATCATTATAAAATGCACTACTCCATAGTCTACTCATGTGAAAGCCTATATACACCATTAAAGCACCTCCAGAATGAGCATGTAACCATACTAATACCACTGGAAAATACCCTAATAGTATACATATTTTAAACAAAACAATATGACAAGCAGACAAGTGCAGTATCAAACGTGGTATAATCATTAATCTGGGGCTCTTCTTTTGGAAATCTTAACCCTAAGATTAGGAGTTTGTAACTTATCAAGATTGAACAACCTCCTCCCTGCACAAGGCACTTTAGAAAATGTGTGAAATTCAGTGGTACCTGCAAAAGAAAAAACAATGTTAGTTATTAAATCTGTCACTGTGTTGCCTTCTCTGAACACATGCTGAAAGATCACATTTAAGTTTTCCCTAATCTCCTTAATTTTCTGCACATCCGGAACAATAGTCCATGGTGGATCCCATTCCCCTTCAATCACCTTCTTAAACACCAAGGAATCTGTTTCCAAAATGAGTGGGTGAAGATCATGCACCACACAGTACTCCAAACCTTGCACAGTTGCTTTTGCTTCAGCTACAACATTTTGGTCACCCCTAAGTCCATTTCCTTTGCATACACTAAATCACTTGCATCATTTCTCACACAAAATCCAAGAGAACTAGGGTCAGGTTTTCATTTCGATGCCCCATCAGTGTTACACTTATACCACCCATGACAAGGAAGCTGCCAAGTAACTTTCCTAGTGATCAAGATTAGTTTATAAGCTTCAAAGAACTGGATCATGTCTGGCCATCACAAAGGTATGTTAGACAACCATGTATACCTATCCCTTGCCAATTGATGCAGTGTCTTGTTGGAGTCATGAATAACTCTATTAGTAGACATTGATCCTCCATGTTTGCTTGCATTTCTCTTCTTCCATAACTCCCAAGTAATGATAGTTGGAGCTGCCTAAAAGAATGGCTTCAACTTTGGACAACATTGTGCATTCCACCAATGCTTTATCACTTGTTTCACTTTTATTAATGGCACAACAATTCCTGCAGCTCCCATGAACAACTTCCACATCTTTGATGCATAGAGCTAGTTAAAAAGAAATGTTCTAATGTCTCCTCTTGAGGATGCTGACAACACAAACATCTAGACATAACCATCCTCCCTTGCCTCCTCCACATATCATCATTAGCTAATTTTTGTCTCCGTAACCTCCATCAAAAGAAAGATATCTTGAATGGCAATCCTGTTGTCCACATTTATTTGAACTCCTGATTAGGACCAACTCTATGCCTCAGAATCTGCCAAGCACTACTAACAGTGAACTTACCTTATGATGTTGGCATCCAATATGGTTTGTCCCAGTAGTCCTCACTACCCTCATAATGCATATTGAGATTGATGTGATCAGCAATCTCCTCAGGGAACCTTTGATCTATCAACTGGTCATTCCATGATTCAACTTGCCTCAATTCTGCCACATCTTGTAACTCCTCATTTATTGGAAAATATGGGGGTAATACATGGTATAGAGCACCTAGTCCAGTCCAGTTTTCATGCCATATGTTTGTTGTTCCACTCTTCATCTCCCATAGAACCTCATGCTCTACTTCTTCCCTAGCATTCAACATCTGCCTCCACACATGAGACCCTTCCCTAAATTGCACCACAATAGGCAACTTATTCCACATGAAGTTGGACCAAAATGATTTAGTAGTCCTAAATCTCCACCAACGCTTAGAAAATAATGCTCTTGAAACATCATGGAGAGACCTAAAACCTAATCCCCCTTCTTCTTTAGGCGGGCATATATTCTGTTAGGATGACCAATGCCTACTCCTACTTTCTTCCTTTGTTCTCCATAATAATCTTGCAAAAATCTTATGCAAGTGCTCCAAAATATTATCAGGAGGATCCAGAACTGATAATAGACGTACTGGCATGCTTTGTAGTACACCCGGTAATGAGAGTTGCCTTTCCACTAAATGACAGCAGTTTGCATTTCCAAGAATGTAACTTGGCATTTACCTTTTTTATAAGACCCTCATAGAACTATATTCTTCTTCTAGTATAGAAAAGAGGGCAGCCTAAGTATGTGAATTGAAATTTCCCTTTAGTAAAGCCTATATCATCACCAATTGCTTGAAATAAGGCATGTGCCACATTGTGATGCATATAATAGGAGCTATTGGATTTGTTAATCAGCTGTCCTGAAATCTGCTCATAGCCTCCTAATACTGCCATAATCTTGTTCAGTAAGGGAGGATCGGCTGAGGAAAATATAATGGTATCACCAGCATATGCCAAATTGTTCAAAGGATCAGACAATTTAGGCATACCAAATCTAATAATGGACTTATCTTCATACAGTTTATTCAAAGATCTAGAAAGAACTTCAGCAGACAATATGAACAATGCAGGAGATAAAGGATCTTCTTGCTTCACCCCTCTTGTGGACTTGAAGAATCCTGATGCTTCCCCATTACCCAAAACTGAATACCGATTGTTAGAGAGAAGATTCCAAATCATAGTGATAAAGTGTTCAGCAAACCCCATCCTTCTTGGCACATGAATCAAGTACTTCCATGACACCCTATAATATGCCTTTTTCATATCCACTTTAATCACCACATTAGCAGGCTTACCTCTCATCCTGATGTCTGTAACAGTCTCCTGAGTGAGAAGAATGTCTTCAGAGATAGCCCTTTCACAAATCCAGACTAGTTAGGAGATATGTAGATAGGCAAAAACTTCTCCAATCTGTCATGAATAACCCTAGAGATCACCTTATTTATGGAGTTGCTCAAACTTATAGGCCTTAAGTCTGAGAAAATCTGGACCCTCGGCTTCTTTGGAAGAAGTACCAAATTAGTGTGGGTAATAGACTTTGGCAAGGCTGTCCCTCCATAAAACTGAAGCACCATATTGTGAATGTCATAGAATATCACTTCCTAGAATGTTTGATAAAAAAAAGTCCAGTGAATCCATCAGGACCACTGGCATTGTCTCCACTTAATTCAAAAACTGCAGCCTTGACCTCTTCTAGGGTTGGAAATCAATATAACTCCAAATTCTGCTCCATGGTAACTATTTCTGGAACATTGTCTAGCATAGAGAAATTAGTAGGATCCCTCTCCTTTGTGAACTGTCTTGGGTAGAAATCAATTGTTGCATTATCCATCTGCTCGTGATCTTCAAGCCATGCCCCATCTCCATTCTGAATCATTTTCAATTGCAACTTCTTCCTCTTGCCATTAACATGATTGTGAAAGAAACTAGTGTTCCTATCACCCTCAGCAAACCATGTCATCCCAGTTTTTTGTTTCGACTATTGCTTATATATGCCCAAGTACTTCTTCAACTTTGATTGAGACTTTTGAAGAACAATTTGTTCTATATAGTAGGTTCCTCCTCAAGCAACATCTCCTTCACCCTAACAATGTCTTCCAATATAGCTAACTGCTTGAAGATGTCACCAAATGTATCTCTACTCCACTTAGACAAAGTTCCTTCACCTTCTTTAGTTTATGCTTGAACATTAGGAAGGGATCTCCAATAAAATCAACATTCCAATTCTTTCTCACCACCTCCATAAAAGTAGCATGTTTGCCCCAAAAGTTCAATAATCTGAATGGTTTGACAAAATTTATAGTTTGCTCCCCACATGACATGAGTAATGGTGCATGATCTAATCCAGTTCTGATTAAGTGTTCCACTTCAATAGTTGGCAGCATGTTCTGGAATGGCAAGTTCACAAAAATCCTATCCAATCTCTTGAATATACACTCAGCATTTGGTCTCTCATTCCACCATGTAAATAGACACCCTTTGTACCCTTGATCAAATAATCCACATGAGTTTACACAAAAGGAAAAATCTCATATTCAAGATGATGTACTAGCAATCCCCCTATCTTCTCATCTTCATGTAACACCACATTAAAGTCTCCTCCTACTAGCCAAGGAACCTCCATATCACTTGCCATGTAATATAAATGCTCCCACAGTTCCAGCCTCCCTAAAGATGAACACTTTGCATACACAAAAGTCATCATGATATGTTGCCCAATGTCATGGTGAAATATCTTGACAGTCACCTGTTGTTCAATATCAACAACCAATTCCCATTCCACCACAGCATCGAAAAACAATCATATCTTCCCATAAATGTTTGCATAAGCTGACTCCATATTTTGGTCTTCTTCTATATCTTTGCATTTACCATTTCTTCTAAAATGGCTCCATCAAAGAAATGACAAAGAAATTGTGCTCCCTTTGCATATTGATCACCCTAGAAAAGGTATGATGTGTATTCACAAACCTAATAATCCAAATCAGTGTCTTGATCATCATCATTTAGATTGAGAGAGTGCCCTCATGGGCATAATTCTTAAAGGTGGAAGTGGTTCTTTATTCTGAGGTTGTTTCTTTGTCTTCTTACCTTCCTTTGCACTAGCTCTAGGTTATAATTCATCTTCCAATGTCACTTGTCTGAAGTTGCTAGCAGTTGACTCATCATCTCCTTCTTCTTCCATTTGTTGTTGTTTCATGATGTCTCCTTCTGCAGGTACAACATTGCGTGTGACTAAGTCATGTAGATTCTGCAATGGTGTCTTGAACGAGTCATGAGTGCTCCAGATAGGTTAAATCCCTCTTTCCACTATTTACTTCTAATTGATGATGAAGAACCAGAGCATTTTGTTGAAGCAATACATGTGATAAGCTCTGATAAGTGGAAGCTAGCATGAAAGAAGAGATGAATTCTCTTCAAAAGAATAAACATGGATACTTACATTACTAAAAGGAAAGAAGGCATTGCAAAACAAGTGGGTGTACAGGGTCAAGGAAGAGCATGATGGTAAGAAGAGATACAAAGCACCGATTAGTAGTAAAAGGCATTCAGCAGAAGGAAGGGATTGACTACACCGAGATCTTCTCTCATGTAGTCAAATTAACTACTATAAGGTTGGTGCTAAGTATTGTGGCTGCAAAAAATTTGTATTTGGAGCAGCTAGATGTTAAAACTGCTTTCTTGCATGGTGACCTTGAAGAAGACATCTACATGAAGCAACCTGAAGGTTTTCAAGTAAGAGAAGGCGACCCAGCTGGTCTAGTCAACAAATAATCTCTCCACCATTTCTTGGAGGATCCAGTCATCTAAAAATGTAGCAAAGTTGACCTCATTGGTCTCCAATATACCCATGTTCCGAAGCACCTCATGACAGCTGTCAAGATACTCCTAGAGATCCTCTGAAGTAGCACCACTAAAATAGACTGGGAAAAGATTGGTAAACCTGTCCAATCTTCACAAGGCCTCATAAGACATATATGACCCATCACCGGTCTGTGCCGCAGCAATCGGCTGAACTACTCTGACTAGATGAGCTGCTGGAGTTTGATACTGGGGAGCCATCTTCTCCGCAGTGTGAGAAGCAGGAGTCTGGGCTCCTCCTACAGCTTTAGAGATGGGTGGTGCCATGGGAAATGCGCCAGTCCAGGTTACACTCTCGATAAGGCCCATAAAATGAACCAAAGCATCCTGAAGCATAGGGGTGGCAATGAACCTTCCGAGACCTGAGTTGGCCTAGCAGGAATAGTCTGAGCCGGAACCTCCTCGTCAAACTCTACCTGAGGCTCCACTGCTGGGGCTGCTGCTCGGGCTCTAGGCTGAGCCCTGCCCCTACGGCCTCTGGCATGGCCTCAGCCTCGACCTCTGCCCCTCGTATGAGCTGCTACTAGAGGCTATGGCTGATGCTCAACTGAGGAAGTGGTATGCGTTCTCGCCATCTGCGAAAGAATAAGAGTGTGAGAGTTCAATCAGTATTGAGAAACAAAGTCGCACGACAGAGATAAATAAAAGTAAAATTTTGTTCCTAAACTTCATAGCCTCTAGGAGATAAGTACATATGTCTCCGTATCCCTCAGACTCTACTAAGCTCGTTTGTGAAATGTGAGACCTAGGCAACCTAGTGCTCTGATACCAACTTGTCACGACTCGGAATCTCCACTATCGGGACCGTGATGGCACCTAACATTACACTTGCTAGGCAAGCCAACGTTAGAGATTTATTAGCCAGTTCTTTTACATTTCAGTGATTAAAGATAAGCAAGCTATAACAAGTCGAAATAAACGAGGAAATATATATATTAGCTTTGAATATATACTACTACTACTACTACCAGAATCCGGAGTCACAATTCACGAACATTCTAAGATTTTACTACAAGTATTTGTCCGAAAGAAATATAATTGCTTGCGATATAACGTAACAGTAAAGTATGAGGAATGGAAGGTGACGCTAGGGCCTGCGGACGCCAACAGGACTACCTTGGGTCTCCTAGCAAGTGAATCATACAGCCAACCTATCGATCAGCTCGGACCAGCTCTAAAATCTGCACAAGAAGTGCAGAGTGCAGTATCAGTACAACCGACCCATGTAAGTGTCGAGCCTAACATCGACGAAGGAGTGACGAGGCTAAGGCGGGGCACTCACAAAATAATCTGCATACCATATATAATAAAAGCAGAAAGGAAGGCAAAATAAAATAAAGTAGTAACTTCCAAGAAGTAAATACAGTTCTCAAAGTATTTCATTAGTGTTCAGCTACTACCAATCCTTAAGTGCGATTTAATACTAATGTACATCTAACACAGTCATGGAAAATTATAAGCATATAGATTGTTGCGGCGCGCAACCCGACCCTACCCTACATATCATATTCCTCCCCAGTTTCCAAACAACAGAATATAAATAAAAGTGTTGCGGCGTGCAACCTGATCCCACCATATCACAATCACAGTTCACCCTCACTCCACCACAATCCATCCTTATTACACTTGTTGCGGCGTGCAACCCGATCCCGCCGTACAATATCAAGTCATCCTTATTCCTCCTCAACATATCACCCTTATTCCACCTGTTGCGGCGTGAAACCCGATCCTACCATATCATTATCAATTACTCAGTAAGTACAAAAAATTCATAATTCAAATCACAAAACCCTTCACAATACTTAACTTCAAATCAAAGCAAATGGGAATCGTGTACACTATGAAACTTCACACAAGTAATACTACTCAGCGAGACCAATCCAGAATATATCATAAAAGCACCGATAAACCAGCTTAAGCAAATATAGGAGACAATGAAGCTACGGAATAACTAATACCTTCAACAAAGGGAAATAGTGTCTTACAAGTAGCAATTAGGCATGGGAATACAAGTAAAGTATGTAACAGTTAAGGCATGGAAAAAGACAATATAAGAAGAACGGGAAGGAAACAAGCAAAAACATATAACTTGGCGGCGCATAAGTACTCGTCACCTCACATATACGCCGCTCACATGAATTTCATATAGCAAATAGGTCGAGGGTTCCTAATCCCTCAAGTCAATGTTAGACACAACACTTACCTTGCTCCACAAGCCACTCAATGCCCGATTACCGCTTTTTATCTAGAATCCACCTCCAAACCACTCGTATCTAGCCACAATTAACTCAATAACACCAAATATTACTAAAGGAATCAATTACAATGCATAAAATTTGATTTCCCAAACTTTTTCCCAAAAAGTCAAAATTCTACCCTGGGTCCGCTTGGTCAAAACTCGAGGTTCGGACCAAAACTCATTCACCCCCGAGCCTGACTATGCAATTAGTTTTAAAATTCGACCTCAATTTGAGGTCTAAATCTCAGTTTTCCAAAAATCACTAATTCTACCCAAACCCCCAATTTCTACCATGAAAATCCTTGATTTTAGGTTGAAAATTCCTGAAATGTGATGGGTAATTGAAAGAAAGTGGGTTAGGATCACTTGCCAAAGTTTTGGGGAAGAAATGGTCTTGGAAAAAATCGCCTCTAGGGTTCTAGAATTGAAAATTTGAAGAATGGGATAAAAATACCATCTAAGTCTTATTTACCCAGCTACAGATGTCGTAAATGCAACCTGGGCTTTGCAATTGCGAAGCCCGCAAATGTGAAGGAGGCATCACAAATGCGAACCCCTTCTCACTTCTGCACTTTTCGCAAATGCGAGGTATAGTTCGCAAATGCGAACATGGTAAAGATCGCAAATGCGACCATGTGATCGCAAATGGGTAGGGTACCCCTCCACTGCCATCGGAATTGCGAGAAATTGTTCGCACTTGCGAACAATGGCTCCAAAGCTACTCTTGCAAATGCGATGAGTAGGTGGAAAATGCGAACCCAACAGTGGTCGCAAATGCGAAGCTTGATCTCGCAATTGCGAGATTAGAGGCCTACAACAAGAACTGAAGCACACCAGCAAATTTTCTATGTTCAAATCACTCTGTAGTCTATCTGAAACTCACCCGAGCCCTCGGGGCTCCAAACCAAATATGCACACAAGTCTAAAAACATCATACGAACTGGATCGCGTGATCAAATCGCAAGAATAACACCTAGAACTGCAAATTGAACCCCAAATAACATGAAAATTTCTAGAAAACTTTGAAATTCCTATTTTCACAGCCGAAGTGTCCGAATCACGTCAAATCAACTCTGTTTTTCATAAAATTTCACTGGCAAGTCATAAATATTGTATTGGACCTATACCGGATTCCGGAACTAAAATACGGACTCGTTATCCAAAAAGTCAAACTATGGCCAAACACTTCAGCTTTCAAATTTCGCATAATCTGATATCTCGGGCTAGAGCTTCCCGATTTTGATTCTGGGCATACGTCTTAGTCCCAAATCACGATACGGACCCACTGGGACCATCAAAACACAAATCTGGGTTTGTTTACCAAAAATATCGACCGAAGTCAACTCAAATGAAGTTTTTAGGCAAAATTCCTTATTTTTATCAGTTTTTAACATAAAAGCTTCCCGGAAAGACGCCCGAAATGGGCATGCAATTCGAGAAAGGCAAAACCATGACTTTTAACGGTTTCGAATCACAGAATTGGGTTTAAGTCACAAGATGACATATCGGGTCATCATAGTATGCTATTGTTTGCATTAGACCTGACATAGCCCATGTAGTTGGAGTTGTCAGTAGATACATGTCAGATCCAGGAAATGAGCATTGGGAAGGTGTAAAATGGATATTGCGATATCTCAAAGGCACCTCAGGTATGGCACTTTGTTTTGAAAGGAGAAATATTATCTTACAAGGTTTTGCTGATGCAAATTTAGGCGGCAATCTGGATAGTCGAAAATGTACCACGTGCTATGTGTTCACCTTGGGTGGAACTGTTATTAGTTGGATGTCCAGACTTCAGAAAAGTGTTGCTCTACCTACCACTGAAGCAGAGTACATGGCAATCTCAGAAGATGGAAAAGAGATGATTTGGCTCAAGAATTTTCTTAAAGAGTTAGGTAAAGAGCAGGACAATTGTGAGCTTTTCAGCGATAGCCAAATTGCCAAGAATCCTGTGTTTCATGCAAGATCGAATCATATCTAGTTGAGGTATCATCATATCCGAGAGTTCATAAGTGAAGAAACTCGTTCCCTGCAGAAGATATAGGGATCAAAGAACCTGCCAGACATGTTGACCAAAGTTGTCGGTGTTGAAAAATTGAAGTTGTGCACTACCTCAGTTAGCCTTCAAGACTGATAGCGTGAAGGCGCCACCAGAGAAAAGCAAATATTTTTAAAAAAAAAATCTTTCTTGATGTAACATAGGTTTGATGGGGAGATTGATAGTAGCAAATTTGTTGTTGTATGTGAAGAAAGAAAAGTAGACAAAATAAAAGAAAGAAAAGTAAAAAAGAGATGAACTTGTGATGTAAGCGCTTACATAAGTGCATCGGCATTCTTATGATGTACGCGCTTACGCTGGCAGGGCATTCAAATGCCTATAAAAGGGGTATGCATTTTCATTTGCAAATCATCCCTCAACTTTTTATTTCTCTCTTCAATTAAAGAAGAGTTATTCTTTGTGTGGCCGTGAAATTAGCAAAAATTGTTGAACCACATAAATCTTCTCTTGTCTTATCTCGTACAATTTATTGATTTCTCTTCAAACATTTTTCCCCTTCTATTAGCCTCGCACGTTTCCCCAACACATTTAATAGTGATTTAATGCTTTTAGAAAGATACAAACTGTTGTAATCCAAATCAAGATATTGTAAGAATTGATTAAACTCAATTTTTTCCTATATATTCTTTCTTTGGGCATACTCATTAAGGAAATACAAAATTGTAGATAAAAATAGTTAGTGTAAACTGCCCTTAATTAAATGTTACAATATAGTTAATGTGAGGAGTAAAAGACTTTTTAGAGATACGTACATAAGAGTAATTTTGGAAAAAAAATTGAATTTTTTCTTGATTATATAAATAGATACTTATTTTGGACCAAAATAAAAAAGTAAATTAATTATTTATTGTGGACCGAAGGAAGTACTCTATAAAATTCCACAACCCCAATCCCCCTCGAAAAATCCTTTTTTCTTTCTTCAAAATGACTCTCTCCTTGATCAACATTTTCTTCTTATTATTGTTATCAACTCCAATTGACCTTTCAACAGCAAAATCTTGTTTCATAACCCGAAAATTTTACGTACATGTTATCGACAAACTTCCTTCTAATTCCTCTACACTGCAAGTTCATTGTGCTTCTGGCGATGATGACCTCGGATACCGTAATCTTACTGCTAATCAAGAATTCGATTGGTCGTTTTGTCAAGGATTTGCTTGGACAACGTTATTTTTTTGTCACTTTTGGTGGGGTTCAAAAAATAAAAGCTTTAATGTGTTTGATGATCCAGTACATTGTGTAGAAGATGGAAAACTTCCAAAGCTTACAGAGCAGTGTGCATGGGTTGTGAAATCAGATGGTTTTTATTTGGGAACTTATATAAGCCCTGGAATTGTTGAAGATATGTATCGCTATACTAGGTGGTAGCAGTCTTAGGGTGTAAGATGTATTTGTTCTTGTTTATGTATATTATAACTACTAAGAAAGGAATTAACAGTTAGTTATATTCTCTGGCCATTCTTAACTCCTGTACATGTCGTCTTTCAGAGCAAGAGTTTAAGCTCCATTCATGCACAATTGATATGAAAATTATTTATAATATCAGATCACTTATATCTAATTACAAGTAAGTTTATATGAAAAATTAATGGTGTAATCTGATGGAAAAATATTTGTGTAAAGATCCGCTAAAAAAAAGGAAAACTACCCGCTATGCCCGTTTATAAGTCGTTCATTACAAAATTCGGCTAATCTATAAAATATTACTAATATTAGCCAAATATTACTATTATTAGCCAATTAGCTATTTGTATCAAAAATACCAAAAATTTTCTGAGTATTGTTAGAATAGATTGGGTAGATCTTAAGAACCTTGAAACTCAAATTTCGGATAATTTGGTGGAGTTTTGAGCTGGTTTGAATTGTAAATTGGAGGTAAAAATGAACATGAAAGCAAAATGATAGTGTATCACACTATGCATCATTTGTGTATCACATATTTATCATATTTGTATCAATTGTGTATCATATGTATATCTATATATACATGTGTGTGAGATACATGCGTGATACATGTGTCGTCGAAGAATTTTGTGAACTCGATTTAGTTACGAATTTTGATACAAAACCAGTCCAAATCACCTTGAATCTTCCTCAAATTTTGTATATTGACTTATATTGAAAAAGGTCTCCTTTTTGCTTAGATTTTTGGAATATTGTATGTATATGTTTTTATATTTCATCACCTTATTTGCTACCTCATCCATAAAATTTTCTTTCCGTGTTGCATCTAATGTTGCTAATCACGCTTGGAAATATGGAAGAAGAATTTTGCTCGTGATTCTTTGAGACAAAGAACCTTATTTATTTGTTTTTTTAATTTTTATGTGTTTGACTAGTTTTTGTAAGTCTATGACTAATTAGAGGTGGACATTCAGTATTTCGGTTCGGTATTTAAGAATTCCGGTTCTGTATTTCGGTATTCGGTTTATCAATTATGTATATCAAATACCGTACCAAAATATTTCGGTACGGTTCGGTATTTCTTATTTTGGTTCGGTACGGTTTCGTTTTAAACCAAATATTTACTATCTCCCCACTCCATTAACTAATGTAATTCATGTTGATCATTGTGCTAACACATGTTGACCTTCATTAATTCTTTTTAAATGTTTTATAGAGATAACCATAAAACAGAATCCCTTCTATAATATAAGCTTAATATAGATTGATAGAAACAACAATTAGTCTGTGTCAAATGTGAACGTTGATATTTCAATTCTTTGAAGAAAAACCCATAATTACGTTACATCATAAAGAGACACAGAATTTTCGTATCATATGAGTTGATTTTTGGTGCCACAAATATAAAAGAACAGTCTTTATTGACATTTTAATAGTAGCTTTGTTCACATTTTTTAAAGCTTTGGGAAAATGTCAGGAATTTTTGCGCTGCACTTATGATGCCCTTAATTTTCATTACACCCCTGCATCAAAATTCATTCGAAAATCACAAACTAATCAATGCTTTTAAACCGTATTTCGATATTTCGGTATTTTGGTATACCGAAATATCAAAAACTCAATACCATATATCGAATCGAATTACGGAAATACCGAATTTCTGTACCGAAATAAATCGAAATAGCGAAAAAAACCAAAACCGAAATACCAAATTAATTTGATTCGGTTCGGAATTCAATTTTTCGGATTTTATGCCCACCCCTATGACTAATGGCTAGAAGTTGGTAAGTTAAAACTTATTTGGGATATTTCTGTAAATTTCCCTAAAAAAATCAGGGCCTAGAGCAGATGTTTCGACGACTTGGACCTACAGCCAGCTACGAGATCACTTTCTAGGGTGAAGTACACCAATAGACCTCAAAGTGAATGATCTTAAATTTTTGTTCACACTTGTCCATGGGCAGAACTTCAAGATTGACAAGTATTCCTTCAAATTTTTTGCACTTTTTTTCATCAAAACAGGGGTGATAGGTCTATGATCCCACAAATTTTAAATGTGCAGTTGAAACTTTGAGACAAGTTAATTGTGGATTATCTCTAAAGATAAAAAGGCAAGGAACTTTAATACTGATTTAATCGTATCAGAATAAGTACAAATTATTTGAATCCAAATCAAGATTTGTGAACCTGACTAAACTAAAGATTTCGAGGTATAAAATTCCAGATCTTCATTTACATATTCAATATTTAATTTCTCATTATGGCTCTTTCCTTGATTAACATTTTCTTGTTGTTACTGATCACACCCCTTGACCTTTCAATAGCAAGAAAATGCATCTTTTCCTCGAAGTATGTGGTACATATTATCAACAAACTTCCATCCCATTCCCCAAAACTGCAAATTCATTGCGCGTCGAAGGATAATGACCTCGGCTACCATAATCTTACTAAAAATCAAGACTTTAATTGGTCATTTTGCGAGACATTTTTCAATAAAACTTTATTCTTTTGTCATTTTTGGTGGGGTTTAAAGGAGAAAAAATTTGATGTGTTTAACGACCCATATACCTGTGTCAAAGGTTCAGGAAATCCAAATGTTCTAACTAACTGTAAATGGGAGGTGAGGAAAGATGGTTTTTATTTAGAACAATATAATAATGTAAATGATACATATTATATGTATCATTATTTGGAGTGGTCTTAGGGAATAAGATGTTTATGTTCTTGTTTAAGTGACAAGGAAAAAAGACTGAATTACAGTGGCTTCCTTTCTTATTTATCCTGATCTTGTTATTCTTAACTTCTCGTCTTTGAGAACAGTGGGATATCAGCAAGTCAATAAAAATGGCAAATAAAACTTCGTTTCTTTCGGACAGAATATGATGCTATTTATTTTTCCGTTACAAACATTAGCTTTTCGACTTAAGTCTTATGCTTCCCCTTTTCTACCTATTTCCTTTTTGGTCCTTTCCAAAAAGAATAATTCATTTCTAAACGTGAAAACAATTTGGCTTAAATTTCGAATTGTATCCTTAATGAGGAGCTTTTAGAACCACACAAATACTCTAGACCCCTTTTTGACTTTTTTAAGACCAGTAATTTCAAAAGTCTTCTTTTTTCCTTAAACCCCGTGCCCATTCAAACATGTTCATACAAATTGGGACGGAGGGAGTATTGACTTTTGACACACATAGCTTGAAACCTCAATGGGGTAAAAGTAGGGGTGTTCATAAAATCCCGAAAAACCGAACCAAACCGACCAAAAAAATCGATACTTCTTGATTTGGTTTGGTTTTGGTTTTGTTTTAATCAAAAAATAACCGAAAAAACTGAACCAAACCGACTATAGGAGTAACTATTTAAATTTTTATTATTACACTTATATATATGTACATTTTTATACAAAGTTTCAAAAATTTTATGGTCAATGTTACAGTTCTTTACCTTTATATTCTAGTTTGATGGGTAGTTTTTTTTTTTGTTAAGTGTAAGATTCCATTTCATATTTAAAAAAAAAAAATTAATTGAGTCCTTAAATTATTATCCCTATTTGATTCAATTATCATCAATATATTAGTAAATAATAGATTTCTCAAAGGAAAATTAATTTGATAGTGTTTCGTTGAAAATGTGATCGCCGGAAAATGTGTTTGGTAGTGTATGTCTTATATCTAAGAAAAAATCGACAAATAACCGAAAAAACCGAAAAATCGACAAAATCCGACATAAACCGGATCGAGAAAAAACCGACTTAATTGGTTTGGTTTGGTTCTAATATTTGAAAATCGACTTACTTGGTTTAGTTTCTTTTTACGAAAAAACCGATCCAAACCGAACCATGAACACCCCTAGGTAAAAGTATATATTATAACGCTAACGCCAGGATACATGGAGGGATCCGTCAGCATATGTTAGCAGTGGCAGAGCTACCACATGAGTTATAAGTTCGGATGAATCCAATAATTTTTATTTAAACCTTGTATTTGTATTAAAAATCTAAGAGCTATTTAGTCGTGAACTCAATAACTAAAGGAGCCATGAAATCGATGACTAATTCAGAACTCATAAACTTTAATTACATCTTGGCTCCGTCTCTGTATGTTAGGACTTCCAGAATGGGTGTTGATAAAAGAGTGATAAAACTTATATTTTTTCCTCCTGAAATAAGTAATCATTTTAGTCTAATGTTTACCTCAAAATACGAGTAACAATTAAATTTGTACTGTGATTTTAAGGATATGTGATCTGATTCAGTACCAATTAATAAACGACGAATTAAATAAATGAATTGAACGGTAAAAATAAATCAAACCAGTGTTGTAGGAATATGTCGACCTCGATTAAGAACAACCTCGAGATTAAGTGTTAAGATATGAGCAGTCGTGAAATATAAGCAAGAAAAGAGCAGCATGTATATTATTTCTCACTGAGTGTATTTGTGTAACAAATGAATGGGGTTCCCCTTTATATAGTAGAGGAATCCAAAGTAAGGTACAACTCTAATTTCGGAAATAAATCCCATGATTGATGTCAACAACCGTCAGCAGTACAGTTACTTCCGAGATTTCAGCCGAGATCCATGGTCGATTAATGATAACTCATTATTCCGTTATTCGACGTCGATCATGCTTCGTATCGATTCCCGGCGAGTACTTCGATCTCCATGTCTTCGAGCTCAAGCTTGGTACATTATGAACTTATTCTCGAGACAATCTCTCGAACCTATAAAATCGTACATACTCGATTTTAACTGTATACATCTAATCAATCGTGTTGCTTTAAGAATAAGATGCATTAGTTATTTTTTCTGAATCTATCTTCTCAAATAAATGAGCTATCAAATTTCCTAACAAAGTTAATCATAAGAAAAGGTTTGAAAAGAGATAAAGGATAATCTAATCAAATGACATTTCTTTTTTTCAGAAAAAATAATTATGATTAATGCTATTAAATATCTTAGTTGAATAGTGTGTCAATATTTTAAACGTGTTTATTCAGGAAAGAGGTTATAATTATTATATATATATTGTTGACCAAAAGTACCGTATCCAAGCTTTAGCTATCTTCAATGGCCTTGAAAAGGTACAAATTGTTGGAACCCAAATCAGGATTTTGTAAGAGATGACTAAACTCAATTCGTCTTTCATGACAGACCTTTTTTTTTTTTTTCTCCTAATAAGAAGCTTGCATTAGAACTTAAGTAGAAGAGTATATGGGGACCGAACGCATGGTTACAGGCCCAGTTAGTAAAGTGGTTTGGGAGGGGGAGGGGGGAGATTTCAAAGAGTAAAACATTTGATTGGTTATGAAGGTGTAGTTGTTTGCCATATTTTGCCTGAGCATTTATCACGCCATTACCTTCCCTGAATGTGTGGTGGAGCTTGGACACTTGTAGCTTAAGTAGCATCGACGTGCAAGCATATAAAATAGGTGAGTATTTTCTGTTCCCTGCTATAGCAATGAAATGAATTCATGTTAGCCGGTTTCCACCATCAATGGTTGATAATTGTGAGTAATAAAAATGCAAAGGCCATGGAAAAGTGCAAGGATTTTTGCATGCAAGGCATCCGTGTGATGCAAGTATTGTGTATAACCATGTAGCCATGCACCAATGGAGTCTTGAAATACTCCACCTAGTCCTCCCGTCGAACTGATGTTATCGAAGGCGCCATCTATATAACTTGATGTGGTGGAGGCGGAGCTTCTTCATCACTTCAATGAAGCAACAAGTTTGATTCTTCGTTATTAGTTAATCTATTCAAGCGAATCCTAAAGTATAAATATTTAACTAAAATTAATCTAGAGTGATGAATTAAGAGATTAAAGGAAACAACGACGAGGTTTAAGACGAATTCAATGTGAGTGAATATTCTAGAGTTATGGGTTAGCTAACAATCCCGTTGAGTATTCCACTTGAATCGTCTAATTAATTTATCTGATTTATTAGTTGACAGGGTTAATATTGCTCGTAGCCTTCTCCCGAAGTACTACTCGCCTATTCAAGTTAATCTAACGCATATATTCCTATGGAATTAGAATTAACAAGAACGCATTAATAATTCATGCATAGTAATCAAGCAAGGCGATTAGGTATATTCCTATCCTAACCGCAAATCCCCCCCCCCCCCCCC
>ML242484.1:0-26212 GCA_005239495.1 Nicotiana undulata | reverse complement strand
TGTGATAACACTAGTGCAATTAGTATGACGAAGAACCCGGTTCATCACAAAAGAACTAAGCACATAGATGTTAGGCACCACTTCCTAAGGGATAACTATGAGAAAGGAATGATCTCAATCGAATTTTGTGCTACTGATCGTCAAATCGCTGATATATTTACCAAAGTACTGAGTAGAGAGCATTATGAGAGAAACATGCTTGAATTAGGGATGATTAAGATCACCTAATTGAAAAAGAAAAATAAAAAGTTTGAAAAAAAAAATTGGCTAGAAAATTTAATTAGGTACTTAATCAGATCAAACATTGCTCAGCATTATGTCTTTATTGCCATACTTTTTTGCCATGTATTAATATGATTCCCTAGTTCTAATGATGTTTCTCTATTTTTTTGAATTGAGGCAAAATAAAGAATTTATCAGGATGAACCTGGTTCATCCATGCTGGTTTACATGACTGACAAGGTACGTTCTCATCTTCATACATGTATTAATTCAAGTACAGTCATACATGAGCAGGATTCTATCTACTTATGGTTCAAAATCAAATACTCTACACTTACCCAAATTGAACCAGTTTCAAGAAGTCCTATCTCACTTAATTAGCCTAGTTTTAGGGGGAAAGTAATTGTCCAATCAATGACAATTCTGTAGCGATTAGAATTCCACTTGAGTTAATACTCTTCTGGTACAATTACCCCAACCACATGTTATAAAAGGCCATCATTACCCTTTATGCTATAAAGCAAGAGTCGAACTTTGTTCAATTCACCCAACACTAAAATCTCTACTGCCTCTTGCCCTCTTTTTCTCTAAAAATTAAAACCATGCCGTATGCTTCCTCTGATTCTCAAAATCGGGATTATGATGGAGGAGTCTATGAATCTGATTCTCCACCGGCCTTTAGTTCTAAATCTTCTGAGAATTCTGTAACCCCTGAACATCACGATGCCCCAGAACCCACACCAAACCCTACCCCAGCCCCCAAGCCTCATTGTGTAAAAGTTCTTGCACGCAAAAATGTGGCTTCTGGTTCAAGAGACAAATTCTTGGAAGAATTATTGCATGCTGAAGAAGGGTCCAAACCAGAATCGTCCGATGAATCATTCAAATCAGCAAATGAAGATGAAGCTCCTAGTTCAACCAGTGCTGAGAAAGGTAATTTTGATGCTATCTCTGAAATAAATATTGCTGATCAACAATTCGTGTTGGTGGGGTCTGTGGTGGATGTTGAAGTGCCTAAAAGGCAAAGAAAATCTGGGAAAGAGAAAATTCTTGAGAACGAGGGAGATGCAGGTGTGAGGGGACCCGGGGAGGATTGTACCACGCTTGCAATTTGTGGCCCCATTCTTGAAAATCTTGAAGATGATGTCATGGTGATAGGGGGAACTAATGAAGTTGAGGAATTTGTTGCTGGGTTGGAGAAGCTAATGAAGGAGATAGATGAACGTGTTTATTCTGGGGAAGAAACTTTGGTTGAAAGACTGAAGAAGCTGGGGGACTCATACAACCCCAAGAAGAGAAGGACTCCAAAGTCCAGAAAGTCTAAAGCCTCAGTTCCTTCAAAGAAAAGGAAGACTGTTGAGTCTGGTGGTGTCCCTGTTACAAGGGTACGAGCTACAAGAAATATTGTACGAGAAGAGGAGGAGAAGTTGGAAAAAGCTTTGCAAGAGAGCAAAAGAAAAAGGGTAGAGAAGGGAAAAGCAAAGGTAGGGGAGCCTATTGAGGCTATTGTTGATGAAGAGGTGTTAGACCTGGTCCAACAAGAAGAGGAGGCTGCTCCAGTGATTTTCAAGACACCCAAGCCCAAAAAGACCAAGACTTCCCCAAAGAAGTCAGCTACAGTGTCTACTCCCACTGCGAGTACCTCTACAAGGACAAGGTCCAAGCAAAAGAAAGTGAAGAAAGTAAAGATTATGAAGAGGGATGATGATCCGGAATGGAGTGGAGATGAAGAGAAGGATGTTGGAAAAGTGTCTACTGACAGAGTTGTCATGTTTGGCAAGAGACATATCTTGAAGGGGAAGTTATTCAAGGATTTGGAGGAGCCTGGTATGAGGTATTTATTGGATTTTATGGAAGTGCAGGGTTGGAAGGACATGGTCCTTCGCATGGAAGGCGGGCTGGTCAGGAATGAGATTGTGGAGTTCATGGGGAATGCAACAGTGATTGGAGGCAGGGTTACCTCATTGGTCAAGGGAGTTGAAGTCTCCTTTGATGCTCAAGAACTGGGAGTCATTCTAGACATTCCATCTGAGGGTTATGAAGACTATACAAGGCAGAGATGGCCTTGCTTAGATGGAATGTCCTCAGCTATCAGTATTACCCAATTCTTCTGCAACAATGAGAAGGATATAGAACACATGGTTGTGTTCAAAAGTGAGATGAAGCCTGAGCACAAGTTGTTCTTTGAATTTGTGATCAAATTCCTGCTGCCCAGACAAGAACGACGACACATTGCGAACTACATGGACTTAACCCTCATGGAGTGTCTGTACAGAGGCAAACAGACCAATTGGCCAGCTTTTATCATCATGCTCTTGGACAGAGTGGTGAATGGCACCAAAGCCCATGCAATTCCCTATGGCTTTATTCTGACTGTAGTTCTTGCTCATTTCGGAGTTCCTACAAAGAAGGCTGAGATGACTACTGCTAAGGATTACTTTGGAAAGGACACTCTGCTGTCTTGTGATTATATTGTCAATGCCCCGGAAGATGAACCTGGTTCATCTCGAAAGCAACCAGTCAACAGCAAGGTCCGCATCCTGGTGCAAGAAAGCGAGTTAAAGGATATGGAGATCCTTCGATTAAAGTCTCGCTCGATTGAGGTGGAAGCTGAGCGTGATGCTCTCAAAGTTGAGTTGGCTAAGGATAAGGAGAAAAACGAAGGTGTCTTACACCAAATGTTGTCTCTTCTACAAACCAAGAATCCAGCCTCATCTGCACCACCCCAGCCTTAGGAATTTCCAGTGCCACCTCCTCCAATACCATCTATTACCCAGTTGGATGTTTACCTGTTTTTAGTTTTAGTTTTTATTTATGTTTTGCTCATGTTTTGGTTGTTCTTGATTTTAATCTGTTTTGGCGCTGATCATCATTGTTAATCAATGAAAGCTTGTTGTTTTGAAAATGTCTCAATTTCTAATTTAGCTTACATTATTGATTTCTTGTGTTGATTAATCATGTTTGCACCTGCAATTGCCTAAATTGGTCATGAGTACAAATTAAAAAACTGGTAAGTATCATTTTGCAACTTTTCGATGATTCCAAAAGGGGGAAGATTGATTGATTGTGTTTTCAATTTTTTNATACAAAGAGGATTAGAGTTAGTTCTAGGATTAGAAAAGAGTTTATTTTGTAAGTCCGTTTTGGCTCAGAGTTTTAGTGAAGAGTTTGAGAAAATCCTACTGAGGAGTAGGTCGTGGTTTTTTCACCTTTTGAGCCAGTTGTTTTCCACGTAAAAATCTCTGTGTCTTTACTTTACTGCTTTAATTATTCCGCAACAGTAGAAAGTAGTACACAAAGATGAATTAGGTTCTTCTTATTAAACAGCACTCGAAAATTGGGTACTACACAATTAATTTATATTATTGTGTAGTATTGACGTCTAAAACATCAGTCTCTATTTTACTCTCTCGCAGATGGAGAGAACACGTGCTTCCTTATCGACCGATCAGCATCTTGATCCTTCTATTGCAGCTCCTACGAGGGGCCGAGGCCGTGCTAGAGGAAGAGGTAGAGCTAGAGTAGCAGCTCCAGTAGAGGACCCACAGGTAGACTATGTCGGTGAGGTTCATGTCCAGACGGTTCCAGTCGGACCAGCTCAGGTCCCATAGGGGTTCATTGCCACCCCAGTGCTTCAGGACGCTCTAGTCCGCTTGGTGGGACTCATGGAGAGTGTGGCTCAAGCCGGTCTTCTTCCTACTGCACCAGCTGGTTCTTAGGCTGGGGGAGGGACCCAGACTCCTGCTATTCATACACCAGAGCAGTTTTCCACTCAGTTCCAGACTCTGGCACCTCAGACAGCCGGAGTAGCTCAGTCGGGTATTGTGGCACCGGCAGTTAAGGGAACAGCCATGTCAGTAGACGCTCTATGGAGGTTAGATCGGTTTACCAAGTTATTCTCTACTACATTTACTGGTGCACCATCAGAGTATCCCCAAGATTATTTGGATAGCTGTCATGAGCTTTTTCGGAACATGGGCATAGTAGAGTCCAATGGAGTTGATTTTTCTACTTTTCGACTTTTGCGTTCTGCCAAGACGTGGTGAGGGACTATTGTTTGACCAGGCCAGCTGGGTCTGCACCTTTGACTTGGGCTCAGTTCTCCGAGTTATTCTTGGGGAAGTTCCTTCCAGTTACTCAGATGGAGGATCTTCGGAGGCAGTTTGAGCGCCTCCAGTAGGGATTTATGTCTATCACTCAATACGAGACCAGGTTCATCACTCTAGCTAGGCATGCACTTGTGATACTTCCCACTGATCGTGAGAGAGTGCGGATATTTATTGAGGGTTTAGCTCAGCCCATCAGACTTCAGATGGCCAGGGAGTCAGGTACTGATATTTCATTCCAGGATGCGGCCAATGTGGCCAGGAGGATTGAGATGATTTTGTCACAGGGTGGTGGTCAGGGGGCTGACAAGAGGCCCCGTCACTTTGGTCGATTCAGTGAAGCCTCATCTGGAGGCAGGGATTCTTTCGGCAGAGGTCAACCTCCCAGACCCTATCAGTCGGCACTTCAGGTATCTCACAGTGCACCGCCAGCTCATATTAGTACACCATCAGCACCTATCAGTGCACCGCCACTTCAGAATTTTCAGGGTGGTTATTCGGGACGATAGGGTCAGTTCTAGAGTCAGTAGCCACAGCAGCAGAGGCCTTGTTATTCTTGTTGTGTTTCGGGGCACATTGCGAGGTATTGCCCCAGAGCTTCTGGTAGTTCTCAGTATCAGGGTTATCGTGCCATGGTCCCCGCAACACGTGCACCCCCACCCCCTCAGCCAGCTAAGGGAGGTGGTCGTGGTGCTAGAGGTGGAGGTTAGACTCATATAGGTGGAGGAAAGGCCATGAGAGGTAGAGGTTAGCCCGTAGCAGGTAGACCCAGAGATGTGCAGGTTGGAGGGGCTCAGCCCCGGTGCTATGATTTTCCTGCCCGACCTGATGCTGAGGCTTCTGATGCAGTTATTACAGGTACGGTTTTAGTTTGCAGCCGAGAGTCTTCGGTGTTATTAGATCCGGGTTCTATATTCTCCTATGTGTCTTCATATTTTTCCCCTTATTTGAGTATACCCCGTGATTCCTTGACTACTTCTGTGCATGTGTCTATACCGGTGGGTGATTCTATAGTGGTAGATCGATTCTACCGTGCTTGCTTAGTAGTTATTGGTGGTCTGGAGACTCAGGTTGATCTTTTGCTTCTTGATATGGTTGACTTTGATGTTATATTGGGGATGGATTGGCTATCTCCCTATTATGCTATTCTGGATTGTCATGCCAAGAAAGTGACCTTGGCCTTGCCAGGGGTACCTCGTTTGTAGTGGAGGGGGACTCATAGTCATTCTTCTGGTAGAGTTATTTCTTATATGAAGGCTCGACGCATGGTCGAGAAGGGTTGTTTGGCCTATCTGGCATATGTTTGTGATTCTAGTGTCGTGGTTCCTTCCCTGGAGTCTGTGCCCGTGGTTTGTGAGTTTCCATAGGTATTCCCTGCTGACCTGACGGGTATGCCACCCGACAGGGATATTGATTTTTGTATTGAGGTAGCTCAGGGCACTCAGCCTATTTCTACTCCGCCGTATCGTATGGCCCCGCCAGAGTTGAAGGAATTGAAGGAGCAGTTGCAGGATTTGTTGGATAAAGGCTTCATTAGGCCTAGTGTTTCTCCTTGGGGTGCTCCAGTGTTGTTTGTCAAGAAGAAAGATGGCTCGATGAGGATGTGTATTTACTACCGGCAGTTGAATAAGGTTACTATTAAGAACAAGTATCCTTTACCAAAGATTGATGATCTATTTGACCAGCTTCAGGGTGCTACAGTGTTCTCCAAGATAGACTTGAGGTCTGGTTACCATCAGCTGAGGATTAGGGCTTCTGATGTCCCTAAGACGGCCTTTCGCACTCGTTATGGGCATTATGAGTTTTTGGTGATGTCTTTTGGGTTGACTAATGCCCCCGCTGCATTCATGGAGTTGATGAACCGAGTGTTCAGGCCTTATTTGGACTCATTCGTTATTGTTTTCATTGATGATATATTGATATACTCTCGCTGCCGAGAGGAGCATGAGCAGCACCTTAGAGTCATCCTCCAGACTCTGAGGGACAGTCAGTTGTATGCCAAATTCTCCAAGTGTGAGTTTTGGTTGAGTTCGGTTGCATTTCTAGGACATGTGGTTTCATCAGAAGGTATTCAGGTGGATCCCAAGAAGATTTCAGCAGTCAGAGATTGGCCCAGGCCCACTTTAGCTACAGAGATTCGGAGCTTCTTAGGCTTAGCAAGGTATTATCACCGATTTGTGGAGGGCTTTTCATCTATCGCAGCCCCGATGACCAGGTTGACCCAGAAGAGTGCTCAGTTCAGGTGGTCTAATGAGTGTGAGGCGAGCTTTCAGAAGCTCAAGACAGCCTTGACCACGGCACCAGTGTTAATTTTGCCTACAGGTTCAGGACCATATACCGTGTATTGTGATGCTTCACGGGTAGGGCTTGGTGCAGTGTTGATGCAGGATGGCAAAGTTATAGCCTATGCTTCTCGTCAGTTAAAGATTCATGAGAAAAACTATCCAGTTCATGATTTGGAGCTTGCAGCTATTGTTCATGCATTGAAGATTTGGAGGCACTATCTGTACGGGGTGCCATGTGAGGTGTTCACGGATCATAAGAGCGTGCAGTATCTGTTCAGACAGAAGGAGTTGAACATGAGGCAGAAGAGATGGTTAGAATTGCTGAAGGATTATGATATTACCATTCTTATCATCCGGGGAAGGCCAATGTGGTGGCCGGTGCTTTGAGCCGGAAGTGAGTCAGTATGGGAAGTCTAGCTTATTTATCAGTTGGGGAGAGACCTCTTGCATTGGATGTTCAAGCTTTAGCCAACCGATTTGTGAGATTGGAGGTTTCTGAGACTGGCAGTGTGTTAGCCCATACCGTGACCGATCTTCATTGTATGATCGTATTCGGGCCAGGCAGTATGATGATCGTTATCTATGTACCCTTAGAGACACAGTCCGGCACGGAGGTGCCAAGCAGGTCACAGTTGATGATGAGGGAGTTTTGAGGATGCAGGGCCGTATTTGTGTACCTGATGTTGATGGTATTTGTGAGTTGATTCTATAAGAGGCCCATAGTTCCCGGTATTCCATTCATCCGGGCGCCGCAAAGATGTACCAGGACTTGCGGCAACATTATTGGTGGAGGAGGATGAAGAAGGATATTGTAGCCTATGTAGCTCAGTGCTTGAACTGTCAGCAGGTTAAGTACGAGCACCAGAGACCAGGTGGTTTGATGCAGCAGATTCAGCTTCCCGAGTGGAAGTGGGAGCGTGTAACCATGGATTTTGTAGTTGGACTCCCACGGACCCAGAGTATGTTTGATGCGGTGTGGGTTGTTGTGGATAGGTTGACCAAGTCAGCACATTTTATTTCGGTATCAGTCTCGTATTCAGCGGAGAAGTTGGGAAAGATCTATTAGAGAAAGATTATTAGATTGCATGGTGTGCCCATATCCATTATATCAGACCGAGGTACTCAGTTTACCTCCCATTTCTGGAGAGTATTTCAGCGAGAGTTGGGCACACGGATTGAGTTGAGCACAGCATTCTATCCTCAGACGGACGGACAGTCCGAGCGTACTATTCAAATTTTGGAGGATATGTTGCGGGCTTGTGTCATTGATTTTGGTGGTTCGTGGGACCAGTTCTTGCCTTTAACTGAGTTTGCCTACAACAACAGCTATCAGTCGAGCATTCAGATGGCTCTGTATGAGGCGTTGTATGGTAGACGGTGTCGATCTCTAGTTGGATGGTTTGAGCCGGGAGAGGCTAGATTGTTGGGTTCTGAGTTAGTCCAGGATGCCTTGGACAAGGTGAAGATTATTCAGGAGAGACTTCGTACAGCCCAGTCCAGGCAAAAGAGTTGTGCGGATCGCAGAGTTCGAGATTTGGCATTTATGATAGGAGACCGGGTATTTCTTCGGGTGTCGCCCATGAAGGGCGTGATGAGGTTCGGGAAGAAGGGCAAGTTGAGCCCTAGGTACATTTGTCCATTTGAGATTTTGGATAAGGTAGGAGAGGTGGCCTACAGACTTGCCTTGCCACCGAGTTTATCAGTCGTGCACCCGATGTTTCATGTATCTATGCTCCAGAGGTACATTGCGGATCCATCTCATGTTATTGACTTCAGTGGTGTCCAGTTGGACAAGGATTTGACTTATGAGAAGGAGCCGGTAGCCATATTAGCTCGGGAGGTTCGTCAGTTGAGATTGAAGAGTTATATTAGCTCGGAGAAGTCAGCTTGTCGAGGCAGCTACCTGGGAGTCTGAGTCCTATATGCGGAGCTGATATCCCCACCTTTTCCCCGATTCAGGTACCTTTCTATGGCCGTTCGAGGATGAACGTTTGTTTTAGAGGTGGAGATTGTGATGACCCAAAAGGTCATCCTGTGTAAATTTTGCCAAAACTGTGTTCCGAGGCCCCGAAAACTTCCGTTAATCTCACCTCAATGAGCGTGTGCAGCCCGGGTGCGTAGCCGGGAAGCCTTTATGTGGAAATGTGTTAAGCAGTTAAATTTATGATAATTAATTGAATAAAGTTGACTTTGTTCAACATTTTTGGTAAACGGACCCGGACCCGTGATTTGACAGACTCGGACCCGTTATTTGACGGTCCCGGAGGGTCCGTAGGAAAATATGGGACTTAGGCATATGCCCGGAATCGAATTCCGAGGTCCCAAGTCCGAGAAATAAAATTTTAAAGAAAATTATTTTCTGAAAATAATAAAGACTTTTGAAAATGAATTTTGATTTGAACTCCGTGTTACTGGGCCCGTATTATGGTTCCGGAGGTCGGAACGGGTTCAATTTATATTATAGGAGTTATCTGTAAAATTTGGTGAGAAACGGACTTGATTTGACATGTTTCGGATCAAAAATGGAAAATTTGATAGTTTATGGAGTTTGAGAAAATTATAGATATTTTTGGAGTTTAATTCTTTGTTTTTGATGTTATTTCGGTGGTTTAATTACTTGAATAGGTTTGTAGGATGATTTTGAAGCCGTGAGTATAATTGGTTTTGAGCTCCGAGGGCTCGGGTGATTTTCGGGTAGGTGTCGGGGTGCAAAAAGGTTAGAAAAATCTGGTGCATTTGTTTTTTTTCTGGTGTTTGGAAAGTTACTCTATGCGAACGCACTAGAGTCCATGCAATCGCACAGAGTAATCGTGGGGTCTGGGGTCAGGGGTCAAATTGGCCGGTGCGATCGCACCATACAGGTCGCGATCGCGGAGCGAGGGCAGGGTCTCCTGTGCGAACGCACCAGGGTGGTCGCGAACGCACAGGGTTAGGAGAGTCAGGGGGGATGGGGGGTATTAAGCTTGTGCGAACGCGGTTGGGGTCCCGCGATCGCGGATGGTATTTTAGAGAACCCTGTGCGAACGCAGTGCATGTGTTGCGAACACACAGTGTAAATTTTGCTCAGGTATTTTATTCAAAAACAGAATATCCCATTACAGGTTTTTCACATTTTGCACTTTCCTCTTCTTCTCCACACCTTCTTTAGCCATTTTTGAAGACCTCCATCGCCATAGCTCAATAGGTAAACAATTATAACCCCATTTTCCTTCTATTTTCATCATCTATTACTAGAATCTAGGTCTAAAAATCATGAAATCAAGGTAGAAATTAGGGGTTTTGGGTAGAGTTAGGGTTTATGGAATTTTTGGGAATTCAACCTCATTTTGGGGTCGGATTTCAAAATAAATTGTATATTCGGGCTCATGGGGGAATGGGTGATCGGGTTTTGGTCCGAACCTCGTGTTTGGAACGAGCGGGCTCGGGGTCGAATTTTGGTATTTTTGGAAGAATGATGGGAAATGTATAATTAGACTTTGGCATTGAATTATTGAGTCATTATTAATATTATTGAGTCGATTATGCTTAGATACTATCGTTTCGGAGTTGGATTCGAGAGGGAAAGCAGTGCTAGATGCTTGATTTGCATTTTTGGAGCCGAGATAAGTGTTTGGCCCAACTTTAGTGAAGGAATATGTGTTGAGTCATATGTGTTACCTGTATTATCATGTTCAATGTATAGGTGAGGTGACGAGTACCTATGCATTATTTGTCAAGCATGCTCGTGAGTCTAATTTGGTGAATTACTTGTTATTATTCCGATGTTTATTGTGTTTTGAAGTAGTTTCCTTTGGGAAGTTGTTGAATTGCTGAGATTATCCGTTAAGTACTTGTGATATGATATTTCAGTCAAGGACTCAATTCATTACGTTATACACTTGTAAGAGATTGGTTATAGCTGGGTCCCTTGCCGGGAATTGTTATTATATTGGTTGATGTTTTCCCCTTGCTAGGTTGTTTTGAATTGTATTCCATGTTGTTAAATTCCTTGCCAAGTTGTCATTTGTTTTTGATTTGGGTGAGGAAGAGTGTAAAGCACGAAGGTAATGTCGTGTATTCATCTCATTCATTTCATACATTTCATGGTGAGGAAGAGAGTAAAAGCACGAAGGGTGATGTCGTGCCATGTTTTACATTGCTTTTATCTATACATTGCATAGTGAGGAAGAGAATAAAAATACGAAGGGTGATGTCGTGCCATTATTTATATTGCTTTCATTTATACACTGCATTGTGAGGACGAGAGTAAAAGCATGAAGGGTGATGGCGTGCCATTATTTATATTGCTTTCATTTACGCATTGCATTGTGAGGATGAGAGTAAAAGCACGAAGGGTGATGCCGTGTACATTCTTGTTTGAGTTATTATGTCCTGTTGACTTGATTCTTTTGCATTATTGTTTGTTCAGTTATTCATAGTCTCTTCTCACTTGTTACCCCATTACTTGTCCCCGTATTACCATGCGTAACTGCTTATTTTCTTTCCATTTTCTTTGGTAGATATTATAGAACTGTACAGGTAAACTGTTGTTGTCGTGTCTAGCCTTGTCACTACTTCGCCGAGGTTAGGCTCGCCACTTACTCAGTATATGAGGTCGGTTGTACTGATGCTACACTTGCACTTCTTTATGTCGTGCAGATTACGCAGCCGGACCCGGTGGACATCGTTAAATGGAGTATCCTTCAGTCTATTTCAGACGACACCGAGGTAGTTCCGCAGGCGTTCGTGGATCTCGGCGTCACTGCCTATCTTTCATTCTGTCGTCTATGTATTTCCAGACAGATATATCATTTTATTTCAAATTGTTTTCTTTAGCTAAATCTTAGACTGGTTCGTGAGATTGTGACTCCATTGCTGGGTTTTGTACTTAAAGGGATTTCTTCATTATCGGCTATGGTTATTTAGATTTTGTTAAGCTTCTGCATTTTTTCACAATTATCTAGTCAGTGTTTATTACTCTCACTTGTTAATAAATCAATTCAGTTAACACGTTGGCTTGTCTAGCGGGTGCAACGTTAGGCGCCATCACGGACTGAAGGTGGAATTTCGGGTCGTGACAGTTCAATTCAATTTAAACCCTAACTTTAAAAATAAAGGACCCAATGGAAAGCTTAAAAAGGACAAATTATAATAGTATACAATTATATTATATTATATTGTATACTTTAATAGTATATGTTGGAATAAATTGTATACCAAAATGGTATATTTGTATACTATTTGGGTATATGGTGGGTTTATAGTACCTTAGATTTATGTTTTTATGATATAACAAACTTAGTGTCAAGAACCAGATAAGGAACTTGATACACACTTGGTACATAGCTCAACCATCAGACTCAAGATAATGAGAGTTGCTATGACTTCAGAAGATAAAGAATCAACTCGGGGACCTGATCTCCTTGGGTTCCCCTGGCAACAATACGAAGTCAACTCTCCACAGCTGGAAAGTGACTACTTGCACTGTACACGCAAACAGTACTGCACCATACAACAACCACTTCTATTGGGAAGGACCTTGTACCAACCAAGTGATTACATCATTCAAGTGATGTCATCCAAGTTGTATTAACAATAAAACATCACTTGAACACTTGAGAATTCATTCAAGCACTCCAAGCATCTCATAATCAAGCATTCAATTCTCAAGTGCATCAAGAACAAAGTACAACACTGATACGAACCAGTTCCTACAACAAGTCTTTGTATGTCCTTAGTTAAGTTGTAACTTTGTAATTATTCTTCATTGTAATTCCTACTTTGCTTATCTAGAAGCATTAATTAGGAACCCTTTGTAAACCATAAACCTCAGTGTTTGTGTCGTGACTAGAGTTAGTCATGAGTTGAAGTCTTTGTAATAGGTGTATTGCAAAATGGCTTGTAAAAAGTGTATTACAAGTTAGTGAGGGATTAAGAGTTTAATTCCTAGGTTGCATAGGTTGTAATTTAAAAGATTTCTCATAGTGAAGTTGAAATCCTACTAGTGTAGGTTGTGGTTTTTTTTTTCACGTAAAAATCCCTTGTGCCATTTACTTACTGTTGTGTTAGCTTATTCTGTGGAAACTGTCATAGAACATGGTCTCTATGTAGTTTGGTGGACTCATATATTCTATCAATTGGTATTAGAGCTGTTCTTTCTATCAGGTTAACACCTAGAAAGGATCCTCAAGGCTGCTCCTTCAAACTTCGAAAAGGTCAGTCTACTTATAGACCACCTAGGTTCAATGGGCAATACTATGGGTGGTGGAAGATATGATGCATGACTTCATCATGGCTGAAGACTCTGAGTTGTGGGATTCCATATGTGATGGCCCTTTTGTTCCTACAAAAAAGGTCGGAGATCCAGTTGTGAGAGTTCCCAAGACAAGGAAAGAGTTCAACGATGCTGACAGGAAAGCTGTGGAGAAAAAATTTCATGCCAAGAAAATTTTGGTGTGTGGTATAGGCCCTAACGAATACAACAAAATCTCAGCGTGTCAATTCACAAAAGAGATATGGGAAGCTTCCCAAGCAGAATACGAATGAACCAATCAAGGAAAGAAATCTAAGATTGACATGCTCACCACTAAGTAGGGGTGTTCATAAAATCCCGAAAAACCGAACCAAACCGACCAAAATACCCGATACTTTTTGGTTTGGTTTGGTTTTGGTTTTGAATTTTAAAAACCGATCAAATTTGATTTGGTTTTGGTTTTAATCAAAAAATAACCGAACCAAACCGACTATAGATAGCTATTTCAAATTTATTATTACACCTATATATATATGTATATTTTTATACAAAGTTTTAAAAAAATTATGGTGAATGTTAATTGTTTGCACTTTTAGTACAGTTCTTTACCTTTATATTCTAGTTTGATTGGTAGTTTTCTTTTGTTAAGTGTAAGAATCCATTTCATGTATAAAACAAATATTTTTAATTGGGTCCTTAAATTATTCATCACTATTTTGATTCAATTATCATCAATATATTTTAGTAAATAATAAATTTCTCAAAAAGCAATTGATTCGATAGTGTCACGTTGAAAATGTGGTCGCTGGAATATGTGTTTGGTAGTGTATGTCTTATATTTAAGAAAAAACCGGCAAATAACCGAAAAAACCGAAAAATCGACATAAACCGAATCGAGAAAAACCGACTTAATTGGTTTGGTTTGGTTCTAATATTTGAAAAATTGACTTACTTGGTTTGGTTTCTTTTTAGGGAAAAACCGATCCAAACCGAACCATGAACACCCCTACCACTAAGTATGAGCTCTTTAGAATGAACGATGATGAATGAATTCAAGATATGCACACTCAATTCACTTCCATCATAAATGAGCTACACTCTCTTGGTGAAATCATTCCAAGGAACAAGCTCATGAGAAAGATTCTCGGTGTTCTGCCCAGCTCCTGGGAGATTAAGGTGGACGTTATTACTGAAGCAAAGGATTTACAGGCGCTGACTATAGATGAGCTGGTTGGGAATCTGAAGACCTATGAATTGAAGAAGAAGAAGGACAGTGAGAGAAGAGAACCAAAGAAGTAAAAGAACCTGGTACTCAAAGCAGAAAGCAATGACTCAAGTGGAGAGGATAGTTACATGGTGTACTCAACCATAAGGTTTCAGAAAATGGTTCGAAGGAATGGAGGTATACCAAAGAGAGGTAGCTCTATCAAGCCAAAGAATTGTGATGTAACGACCCGGTCTGTCATTACTTAGAATCTGCACCATAACTGCTTTTAACGACTTGTCATAGATTGATTATACTGTTATTGATGTGTTAGAGTTGGTAGGCTTGAAATCGAAGTGATTATAATGAGAATTTAGCCCCTTAGTCTTTAAAAATAGCCTTGAAGTTGGAAAAGTCAACTGAGAGTTGACTTATTGATAAACGACCTCGGAATGCAGATTTTATTGATCGGATAGCTTCGCTAGGTGATTTGGGACCTAGGAGTGTGTTCGGAATAATTTTGTGATGTCCGGTGTAGAATTAGGCTTGAATTGGCGAAAGTTAGTTTTTGACAATTTCCGGTTGGCAGTGGAAAATAGGCTATCGGGATCGGAATGGAATTCCGACAGTTGGAACAGGTTCGTAATGTTATTTTGGATATGTCTGCAAAATTTCAGGTAAATCGGAGTTGTTTTGGATAGTTTTGGCATCGTTGGTGGATTTTAGAAAATTTCAAAGTTCTTAGGCTTGAATCCGATGTGATCTTGGTGTTTTGATGTTGGTTTTGGTATTCCGGGGGTGCAACTAAGTTTGAATGATCATATGTGATGTATTGGTATATTTGGTTGGGGCCCGAGGGGCTCGAGATTGATTTCGGGTGGTTAACGGGCGTTTTGTTTTTGGAAAAGACTGTTGTTTTTCTGGTGTCAGTGCAACAGCAAAATGGTCATCGCGATCGCGTGGATTGGTCCGCGATCGCGTAGAGTAATTTGAGGTTAGGACATTTTGTGAATTGCGATCGCAGGGTGAGGAGTGTGATCGCAGAGCTCTGGAAGTTTGTGCATCGCGATCACGTGATGTCATGTCGCGATCGCGTAGGGTTGGTAGGCCTGAGTCTGGGACCGCGAGTTGTTCTTCGCGAACGCGGTCGTGGGTTCGCGATCGCGTAGAGGTGAAGGGTAGAGCATCGTGATCGCAGAGTGTTTGTCGCGTTCGCGTAAGGTAAGTTTGGGTTCCAGCGAAGTTGTCCTTTGCGATCGCGAGGGTCTTTCCGCGATCGCTATGAAGAAAGGCCTAGACAGTATAAAAATAAACCCTCCGTGACCATTAACCCTTTTTACACCATTTTTGTGCGGAAAGAGAGCTTTTGAGGCGATTTTGAAGAAAGTAAATCATCGTTCTTCATAGAGGTAAGTATTTTGGATCTTAAAACTCGTTTATGGGTGATTATAGAACATAATCTCAGTATTAAATTCATGGAAATCAGTAGAAAAAGGTGGGTTTAGGGCTTGAGATTATGAGACCTTTAGAGGTCTATTTGAGGGGTCAAACGAACTCCGATTTTGGTATTCTTTATATGTACGGACTCGTGAGAGGATGAAGAACATTTTGGTATAAAAATTTCTGAGTTTCAGGACGCGGGCCTAGGGGTCGGGTTTTGACCGAATTCGGATTTTTGAGCTAAATTCGATATTTTTCAATTGGAATTTATTCCTTGAGCATAATTTGATAATAAAAATCTGAACTTGGTAGATTTGGAGCATCCGGAAGTTGATTCGAAAGGCAAACTCATTGCGAAGTAGTTTCGGGCTAGTTTGAGGTAAGTAATGTCTTTAAATCCTGTCCTGAGGGTATGTAACCCCGGACTATGCACCATTTCACGGGTTTTTGAAATGCAAAGGTTGAAACTTTGGAGATATATTTCTTACTTAGGAGACTATTGAGTTGTGAAACGGCTTTCTAAAGCTTATTTCCAATAGTACTATATATACTTGATATGATTTGGGCTGTAAGCCATGTTTGGGGCCTAGTGTCGACTTGTTTACCCCTTGGAGGTTGTGTTTACTATATTTTCCTCACTGATATGTTATGATTTTACACTCAGTCTTTTCCTGTGAAATTGTTTTGACACTGAAGTATTTTGATACTATTTCTTGAAAATGAAATATTATTTTGGGTCGAGAACCCGGTATGTTATGGCCTAAGGGCAAATCGAGAGTGTCTGACTGAGTAAGGATTTCAGGCCTATATTGTGAGAGGCTTTCAGGCCTATATTGTGAGATGCTTTCAGGTTTATGTTGTTATAGCGCTTGGGCTGTAGGAGCCCCTCCGGAGTCTGTACACACCCCTAGTGAGCGCAGGTACCTATTGAGTGATGCTTATTGCCCGCAGGGCTGATACTGAGTGATGATTATTTCCCGCGGGGCTATTACTGAGTGATTGTGAGAATGCCTGATGGGAAATTGTTACGAGAAATGAGTTTTGGCCCGAGGGGCAGATTTATTACGATTTTACTAAGTTTTCGAATTATGATTTACTTCGATTTCAAACTAGTTGTTACTGAGAATTTTACTGAGAAATTTTACTGTGATATATTGAAATTATACTTGTTTCAAAGGATTTCTGGAATTTGGTTTTCGAACTTATGTACTTGATGAATATTTTATGGTGACTTGGTGTTTTACTGGCTTTGTGAATTGGTGTATCTGTACTGTGTGTTTTATATTTCTCAGACTGTGATTTATTTTCATTACTACTGAGTTGACGTACTCATAAAGACTCCTTGTGCCTCTGTGCACAGATCCAGGTACCGATTTGTAGCAGTAGCTGCCTTGTTCGTTAGCAGCAGTTCACGGGATTTCAAGGTAGTTGTCCAGCGTCCACAGCTTCTCCATTTACCTTCCTTGATTAGTATTTGAAATTGATTCATATACATTTATTATGACATTAGCAGAGCTAGGTTTATTTCTTTTTAGATGCTCATGATCATTGACTCTAGTCTTGGGAGGTTTTGTTTAGAGTTGTTTAGACTAATATTGGGACGCTAAGACTTAATGGAATTTATTTATGTTGTGGTTTCCATTTATTATTAAATTGTGAATGATTATAATTGAACAAATACGTAGTAATGTGATGGTTGGCTAGCCTAGTTCCACGATAGGCGTCATCACGGCTTGTTAGGATTTAGGGTCGTGACATATGACATCTGCCATAAGTGTGGAAATTCAGGGCATTTCATCAAGGATTGCCCTCTCCTGAAGCAAGAACATTTCAAACAAAACACTGACAAAGCAGCCAAGAGGAACCCGGTTCTTGATAAACGCTTCAAAAGAAAGAACGACGCTGACAATGTTGTGAAGCAAGCTCTTGCAGCATGGGGAGATTCTTTCATTGAGTCTAAAGAAGAAAATGATGCAGGTGACAGTTTTATGATGGCATTTGAATGTGAAGCAAATGAGTATGATTCAATATTTGCCTTGATGGCTCAATCAGACGATGATGAAGATGATGACAATGATGAGGTAAACGTTCGAGATGTTTAGAGAAATCTGAAATCCTACTCTCCTAAAAAACTCATGTCATTAGCTAATATGTTAATTGATGCTTACCATAGTCTTGTAAATGATAAGGATGCCTTAACTATGGAGTTAGGAGATGCTGAGCAAACTAGAGATGACGTGGTAGTTTGTGTTGTTGATTTGAAGGAAACAATAGATAATCTGAAAAATAAAAAAGGAGGTTCTAACTAAGAAAATTGCTAGTGTAGAACACGAAAGAGATGATTTGATGGTGGTAGTGGTTGAAAAAGAAACCATTGAGAATTTAAGTAAAGAAAAAGATTCCTTAGTAGAGAATGTTGCTACCATTGAGCAAGAAAGAGATGACCTCTTAGTAGTGATTATAGATTTAAAGGAATCAATAGAGGAACTTAAGGTTGAATGTAGGCCTGGAAATCCTGAAAAAGGGAAAGAAGTTGCGAGCAAGGCACACATTAAGCTTGTAAATGAGTTGAATATGGTGAAAACTAGCTTATGTGCTGAACTTGAGAAAAATAGACAGCTTCAGGCAGATTTAGAAAGAGTGAAAAGTGATTTAGAAAAGTCTCTTAAGTGGACCTGGTCTTCTGATGTTGTTACTGCCATGTACGTTAACAATAGTGGAAACAGGCAGGAAATAAGGTTTCAAAATGAGAGAACTCCTTATAACCCTCATAGCAAGTATGTTACTGTACCTGATAATTGGTTGTGTATCCATTGTGGCAACAATGGGCATTTCAAAGAAAATTGAAAAGCCAGGGTTTAGTCTCTTCAGAAAAACAAGGTTTTTGCTGACAGAATAAATACTGAAGAGGACCTGGGGCCACTCATAGAAAGCGCATGTTACCTGCATGGACTAGAAGAGCACTTATTCATCCTTTTCCTTCTTACAAGGGACTAAAACTTGTTTGGGTTCCAAAATCTAACCCTTGATTTCCTTGTGCAGAGAACAGTGAAAGGAAGCAGCCAACAATGATACATGGATAGCGGATGCTCAAAGCACATGACTGGGAATACCATGGACTTTCTTTCACTAAAAGCCTTGCAAAGAGGGAATGTACCCTTGAAATGGGAAAAAGGTGTACATTCTTGGTGTTGGAAAAATTGAAAAAATCACTCACTCACTCAATTGAGAACGTGTACTATGTCAATGGTCTTAAGTACAGTCTCTTGAGTGTTTCTTAAATATGTGATAAAGGAAACAAGGTGGATTTCTTTTCAAAGATATGCACAGTTACAAATCTCATAACTGGTGAAGTGGTACTTGTGGCCAAAAGATACAAGAATATCTACGTTGCTGATTTCGAGTCCTTACAGAGTGGTGATCTGAGCTTCTTGAAAGCAGCTGATGATGATGCTGAACTATGGAACAAAAGGTTGGGGCATGCAAGCTTCTCTCTACTGAATAAGATGGTCCAAAAGGACCTGGTTCGTGGTCTGCCCAAGTCAAAGTTCAAAGAGCACAAAGTGTGTGATGTTTGCACTAGAGGAAAACATGTAAAGTCTTCATTCAATCCCAAGAAGGATGGCAGCACCTCAAAACCACTTGATCTCCTTCATATGGATCTATGTGGCCCTATGAGAGTGCCAAGCAGGGGAGGAAAAAGAGACATCTTTGAGATATTAGATGACTACTCCAGATTCACTTGGACTCTGTTCCTCGGAACCAAATATTAGACCTTTGAAGCTTTTTGTAGCCTTTGTGAAGAAGATTCAAGTAAAAACGGAATCAAAAGTGCCATGCATTAGATAAGATCATGGAACAGAATTCGACAATGTTAAGTTTGGTGAATTCTGCAACGAGAATGGCATCACCCACAACTTCTCAGCCCCAAGAACTCCACAGCAAAATGGAGTTGTGGAAAGGAAGAATCGAACTCTTGAAGATATAGCCAGGACAATGCTGATCGAAAGTGGGATTGCTAAGAACTTCTGGGCAAAAGATATCAACACTGCCTGCTACTTGGTGAACAGGTGCATGATCAGGTCTTTCTTGAACAAAACTCCCTATGAGTTGCTGAATGGAAGGAAGCCCAAGCTGACACAATTAAGAATATTTAGGTGCAAATGTTATGTCCTCAAGAATATAAAGGATCAGCTTGGAGAATTTGATGCCAAGAGTGATGAAGGAATTTTTCTGGGGTATTCTTCTCAAAGTAAAGCCTACAAGGTATACAACAAACGGACTTAGTGTGTTGAGCAGAGTGTTCATGTAATCTTTGACTAGTCCTATCTCTCCTGTGAGAATAGCAAGAAGGATGATCATTATGGAGAGCCACTGATGGTTCCAGGAGAGGTTATTGATATGACAAATGGAAAGACAGACATGATGAGTCAAGTGAAAAAGAGATGTTAAGACAATGCAATCTCCTTCTCACCAGCTGAAGAGGAACTAGGTACTACAATTACAACCACTGAAGCTGAGTAGAATATGTTGCAGCAACCTCATGTTGTGCTCAGCTTCTATGGATCAAGTAGTAGCTGGAAGCTTTGGAGTGTACACTGATTGTGTACCTCTATTGTGTGATAACACAAGTGCACTCAACATAGCCAAAAATCCAGTCCAACACAAAAGAACAAAGCACATTGATGTGAGACATCATTTTCTCAGAGACAATGTAGAAAAGGGGCATATGTATGAAGTTTTGCAGCACAGAAGATCAAATTGCAGACATCTTCACCAAAGCTCTGAGCAGAGAACCTGATTCCTACCAATATGTCTATGAATCACATACAGGTAAATTAGCTAAAGTGTTTTCCGGCCAAGTCTAACTCACTTTTATACTATTACATGTAGACACGCATGATGATTATAGAAGCTGTTGAGGCAATGCATGAGCGGTAAAAGAAGGTTGAGCATTTTTTGAAAGATTGGTCAGGAACTTGGTTCTTGTGCCACAACTTAGTAGTCTTTTGTTTTTCTCATACATATCTCAAAAGAAACAAAAATAATGCCACATCATCCAACTTTTCAGAACATGTATGTCACGTCTTATTTTTCAAATCCTTTCACTTCCCTCTGAAACGTCGCATCTTCCCACACATATGTCATTGTTTCAGAACTCGTTTCTCTTCCCTTCATAATTGTCATTCACCTCATTATAACCCTCTCACTCCAAAAACTTGAACCACCATCTTTGTCATCCTCAGTCCCTCCAAAACCTTCAAGAAAAATCTTCTACCATGGATGAGGATCAGACAATCCCTCCTACCACTAAAGAGAAAACCCTCGAATCATCTTCTTATGTAGAAACCCCACCAGTCATCCCTTCTTCCACCACTGCAATAGAAACCCCTAAACCAATTTCTCCTTCACCTTCCATCCTTCTCTTTACTCCATCTGACTCTACTCCTCCTCTAAGTGTTAAGAACTCAAAAAACCCTAAGAATGAAAACATATCTCCATTGTGAACTGAGACACTCAAAGAACAGGGTAAAGACGATACTCCAGTACCAGAAGAAAAGAGCGAGTCTCCATCGGCAGAAAAAGCTTTATCGATTAGTTCTAAAAGTGCTAAGGTTTCTAAGGAAAACTCTGATCAGTCTACAGGTACTCATGTCTCTTCTGTTGTTGCTCCTATGGATCCTCAAGAGAGGGACGCCATAGAAAATATGTTGGCTATTGCTGCTGAGGGGATTATTTGTGAGGCAAATTCTGGTATGCCTGAGTCTAAGGGGGAAGAGACTCAGCCCTTAGTAGGAGAAGAAACAATGGTGCTTTTTGAACCACCGGCACCGACAGAGGCTACTGGGACCCCTCTTGATGAACCTGACACCACTCTAGAGGAAACATGTCAGGAATCATCTTCCCAGGTCAGTTTTGACCCTTCCCCTTTCTCCTCACTTTGATGTTGAGCCCTTGGAAGTAGTGGCTCCTATTATGAGGTCCAGTGATGGAGAAGATGAGGATGATGTTTGTCACACCTCCTTTTTCACTACCCAGATTAATGAAGGGTAATAAGGGAGTTTTTCCACTTTAAGTGACATTATTCGGATTTGGGATTTATTTATTATTTCAGAGTGACCACTCGGATTTTTGACGATGCTCCGGGACACCGTTTTGTTGAAATCCCAAACCGAGGAAATTTAGACTCTGTTTTAAGTTGTCTGCGACCAGAAATCCGAGTAAGGAATTCTGTTAACCCGGGAGAAGGTGTTAGGCATTCCCGAGTTCCGTGGTTCTAGCACGGTCTCTTAACTATTAATATTTGGCCTAAATTATCCGGTTATTTACATGTTTTAGCCTATTGTGAATTCAGTATTTTTTAATTTTTAACCGCTTTTAATATTTATGAATTTATCTTGAAACAAGTCACGATGGCGTGCATTTGTTTGTTCTTGGACATGTCGTAATTGCGCCACATGAAATGCACCCGCAATTACAACATGCGATTTTATTATCGTTTTGGGTTAGAGTCGGGGACATGAGTTGCCGCACCCAAGTGTAGGTTATATAGTCATGACTATGGTCACGACGGTTAAAAATGCCTATTTGAGGCGATATTCAATTATTATCTAAATTTTGGAATTTTATCTAAAAGAGGTATTTTAGTTTTACGGGGTATGTATATAAACCAATTCGGATATTTATGGATTAAGAACAAGTCACGATGGCGTGCACTTGTTATTTTTGAACACATCACAACCACGTCACATGAAATGTACCCGTGATTGCTACGCGTGATTTTATTAATGTTTGAAGTGAGATTAGGTCACATGAAATGCACACCCGAATGGGATTTACGTATTGTGACCATGCCACGAGAACCGCACCCATGGTCACGATGATTTATGGGTGGGATATTATTGTGGAAGAAATTGAATCACCTCATATTATTGGGCCCGTCAGTTTCAAGTCATTAACCCAAATTTAACTGAATTAAAACAGCCTAATATTCTCAAAAATGAAGATTCTATTCAGCATTTCAAAATGAAAATTCTATTCAGCACTTCAACATAAAAATGAAACTATCAAACTTAATAATAAATTATTACCATCTCAACGAAGGATCAATAAAACATGATAAAGTGTACTGACATTCACTAAACATGCCTTAAGAAAATTAGCATGTATGCACATGCCATCAAAGCAAGACACAGTAAACAAATATATCAACAATAATCATTAAATACAAATAGACATTAGAACGTTTAATGTAATAAGGAAAAACTTCTTTTGATATTGATGGGATAAAACTCCAAATCAAAGTGGTAACAAGATGACTAACCGACATAGCAAAGTTTAGGAATCGGTGATAAGCTTTCGACCCAAAAAAAAAGGACCACGATCGGATCGCCGCCGCCTGCACCTCCTACTGACGCTCTAATTATGACCGAAGAAGAATCATTCTTTATTTTAATCACTCTCCTATTTTCTAATATTCTTCTGTCATTCAAACCCAAGAAATATCTCCCCAGGCCGCCTAAGACTTGGTTTTTCCCCACAACCTTTTAAAGAATTCAATAAAGAAAATGACGTTGACGGCAATAAAATGCAATGATTAGCAAGGAGATGAAGTTGAGCCGCTATTTTTGCTGTTACAATTTTGAAAGATATTTTCTTATTAACTAAGATACCCCTTGGATGGGAAGTTGAAATTGGGAGGAGTGGTGAGCAGCGGGGCAGGCCATAGCCGCCGCTTTTTTTCTTTCTCTAGGGGAGGTCTCCTTCTAATTTAGGTATATCTCTTTGTATCTAATTAGGTATCTATTATATAGAGGAGGGGATTAGGGTTGGAATGTGGAAATTTGGTTGGGCCCTGAAATTAGGCCAATTTGAAACAAGGGCAAATTTTATCTTTCAAAAAATAGTCATCTTACTACTAATTAAATTTTTTTTATCAAAACGACCTAATTAATATTTTAACTATATAAACTAATTGATTAAGCTAATGTATATTTTTTGTGACTTTTATATATTAATCTATCAATTAAAGGGTAATTAATTTCTAAAAATGCGAATTAAACCTAAGATTACATGAAATGAAAAAATGTGACAATTTTTATGATTTTTCTACGATTTTAAAATATTAAACATGCATGAAATGCAACTGAATAAAGAAAAATTCCTAAAATTCATTAAAATTTATTTTTTGATTATTTTTAGGAGTAATTTCCATGCGGGGCAAAAATTGGGTGTTCACAGCTGCCCCTCTTTGCTCGAGAACATGAAGGGCTTTCGGGCAAAGATAAAGTGAGCAACCACGAGCAATTTTTTCCTGTTTGGTACTCCATTTGGAAGCATTTTGAAAAAGGTTTGACCGAACCTTGCTTCGGAGGTCACCTACATATCCTTGGCTATAAAGGAATCAGGTCAGTGTAGTTCTGGAAGTTTTGGAGTGATGGAGTGATGAGTTCGAGAGTCGAGCGAGGTTCCGTCCGAGGCTCCGGTTCATGGTCCTGCTATTACATCAAAATCCAAATGAAAAAGACTAACTAAGCCTATCAGCTACGAGTTACAAGATTCCTATCTACGGGTCTTCTGAAGCTTGATCTTGAGTCTTGGCTGCTTCTTTATACAGACTCCGATTTGAATCTTGATACTTGTTCGTTGTAGGTGTTGGTTAAATCTTCTTCAGCTTTTCGGATCAAGGCAGGATATACAGAACAGATGACTTCAATCTCGTCCTGAATAGTCCACGTCTTTCCCGTTTCTGCACTTTGGGGTTCAACTCTTTTCTTTTTTTCTTTTCTTTTTTTCTGAATTGAGACGTCTTCTTTTGTTCGTCTCGAATCCATTGTCCTAAAAATTCAATTTGAACAAAATCAAAAAGCAAACGAACGAAATTTTTTGCCCCAGTTTTCACTAGGAAAATTTCGTGAGTTATTGTAAGGAAATTTATACTACTTTATTATTGAAAGCGGTGAAAATCCGGGAACAGTGCACCTAGAGTTATTGTAGGGGTTGGAGACCCTATGTTGGAAGAGAATTGACAGGTTATGCTGTCGTAAAGAAAAGATCACCGGGTTATACCGGTGTCTGGAAATGAGATTCATTGGGTTATGCTGGCATCAACTAGGGAATGGAGACCCTATGTTGGCATCGAGTTATGTCGGCATCAACTTAAGCTGGCATCAACTAGGGAGTGGAGTCCCTATGTTGGAAAATCATCAACTAGGGATTGGAGACCCTATGTGTCACGACCCAAATTCCTATTCAGGTCATGATGGCGCCCAACGCCGAAGTCAGGAAAGCCAACACTAGTTTGCTAACGAAATTACTTAAATTAATGAGATGTTCAAATACTTGTCCAGTTTTAATTTAAGCAGTCCTTAAATGAAAGTGAGGAAGTGTGGCAAAGTGATTTAAAGTAATTCAAAAATCGTTTACCAGCATAAAACAGAGTAGCATAATACTAGTGAATCAACTACGTGTGCCAAGACCTAGTGTCACAAGTCCACAGGCGACTAGTGGAATATACAAAATGAACAAAATAGATGTACAACTGTCTGGAAGGGTAGACAGAATATCCAACAGTAATGGAAACTTCACAGTGCTGCTGAGAAACGCCAGGAAGAGCAGCTCACCGTGTAGTCTAATCCAGATGGATCTCTCAGTGGTGGACACCGGAATAGTGACCAGGTGCAACAGCCTCAGAACCTGTACAATTAAGTACAGAAGTGTAGCATGAGTACATATAAACAAATATGTACCCAGTGAGTATCCCGTCTAAACTCGAAGAAGTAGTGACGAGAGGTAGACGTGATACTTACTAGGGTCAATAACCAATAACATGGATAATTAAGGCTAAACAGAAGAGTAGTCATGAAAAATCACTAAGGCATGAAGTATCAATTATATAAAACTGCAATTTATTCTCATGAGTCAAACAATAATTACTGCAAAAGTATCGAGTTCTCCCTTACACGTGGGGTAATTTATTCAATAATAACAAGACTCTCAGTCAAATACATAGCACATAATATGCCGAAGCGTACGGCCGAAGTGACGCAAAAATAAATGTGCACTGCCGAGGGTCAAGCGGCACGAACCATAGATGCATCCATTGCCCCGCTCGCGAATCGATCATGCAACGCGGTTTACATAATTATAGGGCTACCCCTCTCGCGAATCATACATACGACACCGGTGCTCGTAGACATACACAGAATTTGTCAGGAAAATTCAGGAACTTATCATGGATTATTCTTGAATTCAGAGATTTAAGCACTTAAACTTACACATAGCTTCCTAAATTCTCATGTCAATTTAAAGGGTAATAAGCAACCAGGAACACATGTAAAGATACAGGTAAGGCACATAAAGGCATGTTTGTGANGGACTCTCGTCACTTTGCGCGTACGTAGCCCCTGCAAATAAGGACAATTCAATCATTTACATTTACCTATGGGGACAATTACCTCTTACAAGGTTGGAAAGGAGACTCACCTCGCGTAGAATCTACTTCCTGGTCAAGAACGCGTCCGAAACTCCAAACTTTACACCCGAGGACTCGAAACTAGTCAAATGGTATATAAATATGTCAATGCATGCTCAAATTATGGAAATTCTCCTACTTATTTAGTAAATTCACTATTCTTGAAGAAATCTCAAAAAAAAAAAAAACCCCGGGCCCACATGCTCGGATTCCGGAAATTTTTGAAGATAACACTCACCCATAGCCTAA
>ML242482.1:0-84157 GCA_005239495.1 Nicotiana undulata | reverse complement strand
GGGGGGGGGTTGAGTATGGTGGTGGTGGTGGCAGGGCGGTAGTTGATAATGTTAGGCGGTGACGCAGTTAATAATGAATATGTGATATCACTTAATGAAATTAAGTCTCTGTTATAGATCTTAATCATACAGACCTATTCAGACCCATCAAGTGGTTGTGAAGTAAAAAAAACAAATACACTTAATGATTAAGATTTGAATAATTAAGATTCAGACTTTGAAAACAAACGCACTTAATATCTGAGATCTGAATGATTAAACCTCCATTAAGTGCAAACAAATAAGGCCTTATACTCTGTTAGTCAATAACGATAAATATAGCCCACAACGGCAAGGGTTTGATTTTGACGTGTTATTTGTCGTCATACCCCTTTATAGTTTTAAATTAAGAAAATGATCTTTTCAAATATCTTAATGTAAAAGATAATCTATTACGTTTAAAATAAATCTCTCATATTTTTAAAAAATAAATATAAGTACGATCATACAGCTAAAAATAAGTTTTGTAAAAAGTCACAAAACCAATTGATCCTACGTAGCCCAAACCATTAACGGAGTGACCTTTTTGCATAATATAAGGATAAATTTGACCCTTTCTCCTATGAAAAAGTATATCTTAGCTAACTAATGTATATTTGATTTATTGTATTAAATAATAATTGCAGTATGTTATGCGTAAATCTATATATTATTTTATATAGGATAAGAAGATGAAATGAGAATACGCTCATGAGCAATTATAGAGATGAAAGTTTTTAACACCTTCATTAAAAAAATACTAACTTCTATACAAAAATATCTAGTATGATTAAACTATCTTTAATTAAATATTTAATATGAGGAGTAAAAAAATATTTTAGGAATATGTATATAAGGGTAATTTTGTAAAAACAAATTGAATTCTTTCTTGATTATATAAATGGATACTTATTTTGGATCTAAATAAAAAATAAATTGATCACCTATTGTGAATTGGAGGAAGTAATTTATTACACACTGCATAGTAATTTCTACATATTATTCACTTGTAATATGTAGGCATAAATAAAAAAAATTGGAAGAAAAAATAAAATTTGAGTGAAAGTCGTGATGTACCTGAAATACTCGTTAAGCAAAATAAAATTAAATTTAAAAAATAATTCAAATACTGATATTTAGAATTAACAACAACAACAACCAAGTAAAATCTCATCAGTGGGGTCTGGGGAGGGTAGAGGGTACGCAGACCTTACCCTTACCCCAGAGGAGGTAGAGAGGCGGTTTCCGGGAGACCCTCGGCTCAGAGACAATAGATGTGTTACAACAAAACCCGAAAAATAATGTCAGCAACGTGAGAGACAACAAATAAACGGAAAAGTAGTAACACAAATATTATGCAAAAGTACGAAACACAACATAAATCGCTAGCAGTGCTAGACAAAACACTGTCATACTCATCGGTACAAAGAGGGAAACCACTCGACTACCCTTTGACCTACAACCCTAATGCTCGACCGCCACACCTTCCTATCAAGAGCATTGTCCTCGAAAATCTAGAGTCGCTCCATGTCCTGTCTGATAACCTCGCCTCAATACTTCTTGGGCCACCCTCTATCTCTCCTCGTACCTGTCAAAGCCAACCGCTCACGCCTCCTAACCGAGGCATCTAGGCTTCTCCTCTACACGTGGCCGAACCATCTAAGTCGCGTTTTCCGCATCTTGTCGTCCACCCGAGCCACACCCACCCTCTCCCCAATATCTTCATTCTTAATCTTATCCAGCTTAGTGTGCCCCCACATCCATCTCAACATCCCCGTTTCTGCTACTTTCATCTTCTGGATATGTGAATTCTTGGCTTGCCAATCAGCCACATACTACATAGCCGGTCTAACCACGGCTTTATAGAACTTACCTTTGAGTTTCGGTGGCACATTCTTGTCACACAAGACTCCAGACACTAACCTCCATTTCATCCACCCCACCCCAATACGATACATAACATCCATGTCAATCTCCCCATCTCCTTGGATAATTGACTCTAGGTATTTAAAACTTTCTCTCTTGAGGATGACTTGTGAGTCAAGCCGGACTTCCACATCCGCTTACCCCGTCACATCGCTGAACTTACATTCCACATATTCCGTCTTAGTCCTACAACTTGAAACCTTTAGACTCCAGGGCCTGCCTCTGTACCTTCAGTCTCCCATTAACACTGCCTCGCGTCTCATCAATCAGAACTATATCATCAGTGAACATCATACACCATAGCACCTCACCTTGGATATGGTGTATCTGTGCGTCCATCTCCAGGGCAAATAAGAACGGGTTGCGCGCAGATCCTTGGTGTAACCCCATAACCACCGGAAAAGGCTCCGAGTCACCTCCCGCAGTCTTAACCCGGCTCATAGCTCCATCATACATATCCTTTATCGCCCTAATGTAAGCCACCGGCACACCTTTCACCTCCAAACACCTCCAAAGGACGTTGACCTAGTCATATGCCTTCTCTAGGTCAATAAACACCATATACAAATCCCTCTTCCTATCCCTGTATTGTTCCACCAACCTCCTGATAAGGTGGATAGCTTCTGTAGTAGCGCGACCCGGCATGAACCCGAACTGATTTTCCGATATAGACACCGCCCTCATTATCCTCCCTTCCACCACCCTCTCCCAAACTTTCATGGTATGACTTAGTATGTTGATATCCCTATAGTTGTTACAATTCTGGATATCTACACCGGAACCATTGTACTTCACCACCACTCATCCGACATCCCCTTCGTCATGAAGATAACATTAAACAACCCAGTCAGCCACTCCAAGCCTACTCTACCCGCATATCTCCAAACTCTACTAGAATCTCGTCTGGTTCGGTCGCTTTGCCCCGACTCATCTTACCCATCGCACCTACGACCTCCTCAACCTTAATGCGCCTACAATATCTAAAGTCGTGGTGGTCCTCGGAGTTCCCCAATTTCCCTAATACGATGTTTTCATCCCCCTCTTCATTCAGAAGTTTATGAAAGTATGACTGCCATCTTTGCCTGATCTGCGCCTCTTTCATCAATACTCGATCGTCCTCGTCTTTGATGCACCTCACTTGATCCAAGTCGCGAGTCTTCTTCTCTCTCGCTTTGGTCAACTAAAATTACTTCTTGTCCCCATCTTTGCCCCCCAAGTTCCTCATACAGTCGACCAAATACAACAGTCTTAGTCTGTGTGACCGCTAACAAATAATTAACAAATGATTTTCACTATTTAAAAAATTAAAAAATTAGAATTAACAAATAATAAAAACTTAGTTTCAGTGAATAATGATTTTCAGTATTTAGAAAAATAACATTTTCGATTAAAATTCATATCTAAATACAATTTCAATTTTCAAATAGTAGCACCATAAAAGTAAAATTACAAATTGCCACCAAATTGTACTACCGTCTTTTTACTCCTAAGATTTCAATTTCAAATATATTTTTCATATCAAACAAACAAAACCCTAGCACCATAGGAACAAAGAGAAGTAAGCAAGCTAAGGCCATCTCCAACCTTAACAACAAATTTCGCACTAAATTTTATATCAAAATGGTGCAACACTAAATTTGTTCCAACCATTACACTATATTTTACATCAAAAAAGAATATTTCTTTTCATATTCTTCTCTCCCTTCTATATTATATTATTATTTTCTATGTAAATTTTATTTTTTATTCCTTCAAACAAATTCTTTCTTTTTTCTTTTTTCCATATTCATCACATGTAATTCATATTCACCACTTAATATTCATCACCAATTTTAATGTATCCTTCTTTGATATACTTTTAATGTTAATATATTTAATTTTCTTTTTTAAATTTTAGTTTTCACTTTTCAATTTTAGCAACATTAGATATCTTACATTTGCATATTTTATTTTTAAATAATGGTTATATTTCTTTTTATATAATTATAATAATAAAATTAACTTATAATTTTATATAAATATGATATATACAAAAATTAATATATCCAAAAAATAGAATATAAAATTAAAATTATGAAGATCTTAATATAAAAATTAATTATATACACAATATATGATAAATTAAAAGTCAAAATATAAAAATGAATAAAATAATATTAAATCAAATTTGGTGTTGATAAGTAGTGTTGATGAATAGTGTTGCACCACTCTATAATAGTGCAAGATTTGGTGTTGGATTGGAGCAAAAAAAACTAAATCTTGCACCAAATATAAATTTGGTGCAAAAAATAGTGCAAGGTTGGAGATGGTCTAAGCTCACTACCGGTTTTCCTCCATTAAAACCAGTAGCTTCCTCCATCAAAATACTAGTCAGGTAAATACACGAGCTCTCCACCTCTTATTTAGCTTTTCCTCCAAATCCAAGTCTCCAACAATGGCAATGAGTAAAGCCGAAAATTTACCCGAAGAAATCATAGTTGACATACTTACCCGGCTGCCCGCAAAGTCCATAGGTCAATTCAGGTGCGTATCAAAGCGATGGTGCTCTCTTCTCTCAGACCCACAATTCATCAAAGCTCACCTCAATTTTTATGCCCATAAGAATGAAAAGAAACTCATTTTTACCTCTCTTACAAATTCATTCACACTATCACGTTTAACCACAACCACCAAAGTGGAACAATTGATGCCATTTCAAGAAAGCTTAATTTTCAGCAACTCGAAGACAACTGGGTAAGTGTTGCTGGTTCATGTAATGGCTTGGTCTTGGTGGTTAATGATGATAATATCATATTTTTGATAAACCCCACAACCTTAAATTACCATAGAAGTCCAACCTTTCATTTGGCTCTTCCTATGCCAGATAGCATTAGCATGTATGGTTTAATTAGGGTATGATTCTGCTGGAGATGATTATAAGGTGGTTACTCTTTCTCGATATATTGAAGATAGATGGGATTTTCCCACTACTTTTGTGGATGTGTACTCTGGGAAAACGGGTCTATGGAGGAGAATTCAGAGTTCAGCTCATGTTCAGATAAGGCTTTGGTTTGTTTCTGGGGTTTTGGTAAATGGAGCTTTGCATTGGATGGCTCATAAAGGTTCTGATCCTTCATCTACAATTGTTGCTTTTGATTTAAGTAATGAGAAATTCTCGGAGGTGCCAACACCTACTGAGCTTGATGACCGTGATTTGCTTGGGTGTACTATTGTGTCTCTTAGAGGGTGTCTTTGTATGTTCTCTAGACGTGGGGATGTTTGGATGATGAGAGAATATGGTGTTGAGGAGTCTTGGACCAGATTTAGTATTACAGAACCACCGGATATAGACTTATGTTTCGTGAGTGATGATAATGTTGTTTTTGATGTGGAGTTGATTGTCTACAATAGGAAAGAAGATCAGTGGAGAGATTTGACAGAACTAAATCTTTCATGGAGAGTCTTGTCTCTCCTACGTTTGGGGGTATCTTTATTGCTTGATGTTCTGAGATGATGCTTTATTCAGGTATATCATCAATATTTTCATAATTTTTTAATCATTTTTAGTGACTTTTGCACAAAATTTTTAAATTGGTCCATATTTGATTCAATGAAATGAACCCTTTAATAATTTTGCGAATGGTAATTCTTTTGTCCTCAAGAGAAGTTAATTGTATAAATGAAAGAAAAAACTTGGATTTGTGGATTGAACTAATTCAGCATCATAGAATGTGGCGTCTTATGGAAAAGGATAGTTCAATTTTGAGCACACGCCGTGTTGAAAAGGAATAGTTCTAGATGTTTTTACTCTTCTTTGAATCATGACAATTAGCTCATGTAAAATTAGTCATGGCCGCTCCCATGCTTACTGTTTTTAAGCAATTTGACTTCAAAACTGTTCTGGAAACAGAACTAACCTTACGTTGTATGCCTCCTTGATTGTATTTGTCAAGAACTATTGAAGAGAAATGATTTCATCGATTGAAGAGTTGGATTATTGAGTACATGATGGATTTACATAATAGCGAACAGAAAAAACCCGGTGTTCTCACCATATGAGTTGAAATTGAAATAGGCAAAAAAGTTTGCAGCAGCTAAAGTTGTGTTTGACCATGAACTTCACCTGCACAAAATATTTGCGAACGTTAAAATTTTCTGAATGGAAACCAACACTTCGCTCGAAATACACCTTCACATCACTATTTCAAAATTTCACGTGAAATATAAATTTACAAACATTCTTTGCCCAAACTAATATTTCGTTCAGCACTGGAATATTGAATCGATTATTTCATGGCCAAATTAGCCCGCCTCATCTACGTATATTCACATCAAAATGTTCAAAGAGTCCCGGCCCTATCCCTTAAAGTTGTTAAGCACAAACAATATCTGCAAATGCTAATGTGTATCTGCTCTTTTGAGGACAACTGATGTCAGTAACCATAAAGTTCTAGTGAAGTCCACGGTGATTACCCGAGAACTCGTACAAGGTAACAAGTAAAGCTATACAGCTAATTCAGTTTTTGGGCTTACAGAGCACAGTTTGTATAATACATCAAGATTCAAGATGCCGCAAAGCATGTCTCCCATTAGGCATTTGGTCTTAACGGTCAGAAACTAACCAGTACCTCTCCACTCCATGCTGTTCAATTTCTTGAGATGCAGTGGTAGCAAAGGCAGGAATATTTTCCGCTTTCTTGATATGCAATTCTAGCAAACACAGGAATATCATACAAGACCACTCACGGCAGAGGACCCGAGTGCTGGAGATCACGCCTATATTCTGTAACGGCAGACAGTTCATTTGGTTAAAAGTTGTACATGCAATTTAAGAGTTGTCAAACAGACACCTCCGAATTGTCATAGCGAATTCACCAACTTTTCTGGGGTGCAGGAAGGTTGCACATAGACCAAGACACACAGCAAAACCAGTGATTACAAACACAAGAGTACGAGACGTCAAAACTGTCTTTCTAACCAAGAAGCCACAAGGCTTCTCTGACTGCTCCTTCACTCTCAATGCCAATTCTGCATCCAACAGTGGGACTGTTGAAGTGCTTTCCCAATAAGCCGAACCAAACTCTAGGTTATGCTCATGTGGTACCTCCACATCCTACATATTATGAAGCCACAAATATATTTAGCATCAGGTATGAGTCATCACCCTCTTAAAACACGTCTTACTATAGTAAGAACAAAAAAATGAGCTGCTAAGAGACATTCTGAAGCTAAAAAGCGATTCATATACTCATTACTCTTATCTGTAACGTAAATAAATGACCATTTTTATTTACCACAAGTGCACAGAATATGTAGTTAAAAGCGAAAAGTGCAAAAGAGCAACAAGATCCATGGGGTTTGAAGCGAAAAGCGAGAAGTGAAGCGCACTCGTCTTTGAAGGGAAGTACACAATTAACAACATTAAAAGATATCAAATATATATGAACGCCATAATGATAGAATTGCAATTAAAACAACTAATTTCAGTATCTAATACTATAAAATAATACATATATTAATCCAACTCCTCAAAGTTGAGATTCAAAGAACCTACTATTTTTAGTGGAATCACTTTGTGCGTCACTGTTTGAAGCGCACAACTTCATCCATGAAGCGATAATCTCTCGCTTTGCATCCATCAAGAGACGAACCGAACATTACACTAAGTCAAGATCATTTTAGATGGGACTAGGCTTGCTCATTTTCAAGCCTAGCGAAGAAAAAGTTTACTTTGGGCTTCAAAGCCGAGGCATATTTTATGTACCAACAGTTTGATTCAGCATAAAGATAAACGTAAAAGATTGTTTTAAATTAAAGCATTTAATTAGAAACTAATAGCAGAATTCCATTCTGCAACATACTCTAAAATAATATGGCAATGGTAGAAATGAGAAAGTCACCTCATTGTTAACTGGAAAAACATGTTTCATATGATTTTGGAAGATTTCACTAGAAGTATTTGCCTCCTGCATAATTTGTCCCGCATCTCCCGCACAATATTCCTTTAGCTGCAATCTTTCCTTGAGCAGATTATTTTTCTCATAAATATTCCTCTGAAAAAGCCTAATTTCAGCATCAGTGATGCCAGCTAACAAGTTTCTATTCACCATATTTTCAAAATAAGGCAATACTCTTTTCAAAATAATAGTCGACTGACTTTCCATTAAAACGTTCAACAAATAGTTAAATCTCTGCATCTGTACAGACGCCACAATCTGAACATTTTCTGATGAAGGCTCCCTTAGTAACCATGCCACATCCAACATAAATTCTGAGAATTCTGATTTTCTACACGTGGAATCTTCACATGGAGAACAAACAGCAGTGTGTTCTGACTCTCCAGAACAGAATTTTTGTTGTATTTCTTTCATTTCTGCACAAATATCTTTTTCCGCAATGAGGATGGGAATGAAGTTAGATAAACCAGATTCATTCTCGACCTACAAAATAGACCAGGTTGAATCTTTTACAGTCAAGATTAGTGGAACACAATGATAGGTTCAAGGTATTAAATACATGAACATTGAAATCTTGCGCACTCTTTATTACTCCATCAGCGCACGTATTCAGTTGGGACAGACCTTTACATTAGAAAGTTAAGGTTCATTTCAATGAAAACTAGCAGTCTAGCACCAAGAAAGTGCTGTAGTAGAAGATACAAAAGTATAGCTAGCACCCCTGCCTTTTTTTAGATATAAACGATGTTGATGTTAGGGCCAATTTGCATGCACCACGACTAATCCGGGAGACAACTTTCTACAGCTCACAAATACACATGCCGGGTAAGGCTGCCCGCAAAGGCAGAAGCAAATAGACTCATATTGAGTGTTTTAACTAGGATTTGAACCTGGAATATCTGGATAGTCAATCGTATGCCTCAACTCAACCATACACGAGAAGATTATAATTAGCCCTTCTCTTTCAGTGTAGGGAAAATCAATAAATGCGACAAGAATTTTCTCAAAAAAAGTGCGACAGAATTTTTCTAACAATTTTTTTTAAGAATGGTCTTTTTCAAACGTTATTCCTCTAGTAGTTTCCGTTAAGAATATATACAAGAAAATAGAATGATATGATGCAGGGTGCTAATTATAGGAATGATACATTTATAAGCAAACATACAAAAATTGGAATGAGGATAAAAGAAGATATTTGGTTAGAACTTCTACCTCAACAAAAGCGGGGCCAAAAAGATTTGCGTCAGTCCTAGGGACATGTATCTTTAATAATTGATGCTCCATGCTACCAGATCCACCTTCATTTTTACTACATGAAGGTGTAACACTGATATCATTCCCTAAATACCTTCCCCCAAATGACACAAGAAACCTGCCAAGGGCATCAAAGTGTTAATTTATAAAAAAGATCAAAAATAATATGAAAGATAACACGAATTGTCCTCTAAAGCCTCCATGAGGTAATAGAGATACTAGACTAATAGGCGTTTGATTAATTTCAGTTTTTCAAAAACAAAACAAAACAAAAAGAGTTTACAGAATTTTACAGCGAAACTGCAACTATCTATGAGCATAGTGAACTTGCAAATGCAGATATGAGTGGATATTCACCCGGGGGGGTGGGGGTGTTGAGGAGGAGTTGGTATGAGGGAACAGAAAAGCTTCCAATTTGGTATGATCAAATATCCTACCAAACTTAACGAGAAAGCAGTCCATAGCTCATCAAAACGATTTATAAATACGATGTGGCCAAATGCAGGTATGAGTTAAAAATACGAGTAGATGTGAGCAAACATGAAAGCTCGCAATCTGGTCGGATCAAAAGCCTTCTGAACTAAGCAAACAGAGCAGCCATGACGCATTAGGACAATTTGGCTAACTACGAACTTATCTTTCTATTCCACACCATCAAAAGCAATACTCCTTCCACTATGTGATTGTGTTTGACTACGCACGGAATTTAACAAATTAAAGAAGACTTTTGAAGTGATAGCCAAATATATGCAGAGTACCAAAATTATCATTTTAAATGAGTGGTGATGAGAGCTTCACACGTCTTTTCATTCAAAATTAGTGGTGAGGGTCCTAAAAGGTCATGTTGTTAAGGGTAAAATGGAGATCTTAAAATTAAATAGTTTCCAAAAAGAGAAAGGTGTCATACCTTTTGGGATGTCACATAAATTGGGGCAGAGTACTATGTATCAAGGGTATGATGCTAGGCCTAGATACTAAAACTCATCTATGATATATTTTACAAATATTTGCGCTTAGCCATTTCGTCTAAAATAGCATCTACATCTTGTACAATAACTAGCTTGCATAGAAAAGCAAGGAGAAAAAGATCTTCTCTTTCCTATTCTTGTACTCAGTCAAAGTACTTATCTTTTACTATGAATTTGGACATAGATTTTTGTTTTTTGAAAATAAAATTTACATTTTAGGAAACTACGTAAAAAGTATTATAAGTCATAATAATTCATAATCCAAAATATTTATAAAATATTGAAGAAACACATGGTCAAAGAACAACCTCGTAGACTTCCCAAATAGTAATGCTGCCAATCTTTTTGAAACGGAGGGAGTATATATAATTATTAATATTATATATATATTAATAATTATAAATATTATAATTATTAATATTACAGCGACACAGATCCTTGTAATAACTAAATTCACCTCCATTCACCAACTCCCATTAATTGCTCATACTGGTGTTTGTAATCTATGCCCAACTGAGAGTTGCATCAGAGATGGCAAAAAAAGTAAGAAAGATCTTCTCTTGCCTAAATTTCACTTTGCACCCCATTGGCTATAGTTTCAAAAGTGTATCAAAAGCAAACAATTTCATTACCACCAAGCAAGTAGCATAGAACGGGCACGAGGGTCGTACCATGCACCAAATGCAGCTAGTACTTCATGAAAAAATCAAGGGACCAATATGAGTTGGACATGATTTATACTTAAATCTTTCTTTTTTCTATTCCTTTTCTTTTCGGATGCTTCTTAATAACATCATTGTTCGAACCAACTTGTGTGCACCTTAATTGTTCCACCTGGGATCTGGATTAGTGAAGCAATCATGGAGTGAAAAAGAAACATGAAACTCTTCGAAACAATGCAGCGAAGCAAGAGGACAACACCAAAAGTCTGAACGATGTTTTTTTTCTTCCATTTCAAGTTTGACATAGAACGAGGGTTGTCCATCAAATTCAATTATATTCATCCTCATCAAGTTTTAAGCCAATTATATTCATCATCATCAAGTTTTAAGCCTGCAAATTGGAGAGATTCTTTTGTTTTTCATTTTTACTAGGATCTTATTTGGTACTACTTATCATTTATCTCTACCTTTTTCTTTTCTCTTCCTTCTTTCTTCCTTCCTTAGTTTCTTCTTCTTCTTCTTACCCTCCCTGAGCCGAGGCTATTGGAAACAGTCTCTCTACCTGCATTAGGTAGGGATAAGGTCTGCGTACAGACTACCAGCCCCAAACCCCACATGTTGGGATCATACTGGGTTTGTTGTTATTTTATTCATTTTTACTAGGATCAGGGAAGGAGAAAAGGGACACTGAAACTAGAACCCACACCTATTGTGTTGGAGAATGCCACTAGTACAACTGAACTATAAGCCTTGGGAGTGTTCACGCCTAAAAGCTTTTATTTTTAAAAATCTTTACAAGAATGAGGCCCCAATATTTCTTGACAAGTTTCAGGCCTATTTTTAGTGAAAATTTACAATCCAGAGTCCAACAATCTATCTGTAATCAAAGGACACCCATGTCCCAAAAATCCACGCAGAAAAAATATGTGTCACTTCTTGAATCACCAAATACTCCCATTTTCCATTATACAAATGGGCAGACCCATTTGAATCAATAAACGAAAAAGTAAGTGGACCTAACCTATTGAATCATGACTGTATCCGCTATTTTGATATTCAAATTCAATAGAGATGAAATTTGAGCATGAGCTAAGTTCTAACATGTCTACCGCATCCCAGCCCTATTGGAATCGAAGTCCAACATACTACAACAACAACAACAACAAACCCAGCATAATCCCACAAGTGGTGTCTGGGGAGGGTAGTGTGTACGCAGACCTTACCCCTACCTTTAAGAAGGCAGAGAGGTCGTTTCTGATGGACCCTCGGCTTCGGCTTAAGAAAGATAAAAGGAATGGCAACAACAAGCAAACCAATTAAAAAACCAAAGCGAAAATACAAAACCAACACCAGGTAATGCAATCAAAAAATCCAAATGAAAGCAACAATAAGTAATAACAAAAGTTGAGTACGAAAATACACAAATGACACTAAGTAATGTACTAAAGCTGCTGTTACAAACAAGGACATCGCTCGGCTACCTAGCCCTTTACCTTTATTCTCGACCTCTATACCTTCCTATCCATAGTAATGTCCTCTATACCAGATTCTCTAAGCGTACAAGAAACTCCATCCAGAGGATAATAATGAATTGTATATTACTTTTTTGTTTTGGTAAGGACTGTGAATCCATACTTGTAGCGATAGAATCCCCTTAAGTTTTTGTCTAAGGGGGGTTTTATTTTGCTATTATGGAGGATGTATCTGGTTAACAGCACAAGCTTTGTGCTAATATTTTTTAATATATGTAACATGTTACCAATTTCAGAAGAAAAAAAGGCAAACATATACAAACTCTCAGTTTCTAGAGCTCGGATAAGCTAGTTCTAGTAGAGTCAGCAAGCTTGAGATATTTTTTTTGTCCATAAACAACTCAGTGCTTATCATAATATCTCCTGTTGAGTGTTGAAAATTAATGAAGAACTCAAGATACTTCGACAAAACCAAATATAAGCAGAATATAGATTGACAAAAATGTAATTCTAACTCATACCGGAATCTGGGCTGCATTAGATTGCTTCCACAGGCAAAAAACTCCATAGGCTTGCCAGCCTCAAAGCAAGTAGGATGAATAGACTTAAGTTTTGGTGCTGGTCCCTTTAGCTTGACTTCCACTACTGAATTTTCACCTGCTTTATAAAGAATATTTGTTACCATTTAAAATTGCAACTTCGGTGTTGATCTGTTATTTTGGGTTTGTGACTTGTCCCACCAATATCATGCATACATAATATACACGCATAAACATACATTTATATATGGAAAATGTGAAAATTGTTTCCCCATTGTCCAAAGGGTGGGCCAACTCTGATATGGAACTTACTTCTCTTACTGTTCAACAATGTTCAAAAGTTTGCTAATTATTTTAACCCCTGACCCCCCGAAAAATATTATAAATGCACTTTGGTGTTGGGCCTACCTACTACCATGTCTAGAAAAACTAGGAATTAGGACTACGTTTTTCAGTAGAAAATTTTAGCTAGTCACTTGATAGTGATGTTGACAAAGCGTAGATCATAATACAATGTGCAATATAACATTGACCAGAGCAGACCAAGGAAACGAGAGTTTAAATCCCAGTGAAGGCCAAAAAAGGGGAAATCAGGTGATTTCTCTTCCCATCTGTATAAGCTTTGGTAGATAGGTCACCCGACACATGTGCTGGTAGGAGGTATTATCAGAATAATAATAGTCATAATAATAATAATAATAAAATAAATATATAACAATGACCAGACCGTTTTACAACAGAAACGGAAAGGAATTTTTTTTTTTACTCACAACTGAACAGTAAGATATGGGGATCTGGGAACTCATATATTGAATTTACTCGGAAGAAAGTGAATTTCAGATTGGTGTCCATCCAAGTCAACCTAGGAGGGATGGTGAATTCAGATTCGTTCAGAAGTTTATAAATTGAAACTATTTAACAACCTTATGTACAGAAAAAGCAAACAAAGGTCCAATTAAATACCCCCTCTGCTCCAATTTGTATGACAGTTTCCTATCTTGCATGGTTCCAAAATTTCTAATGCCATTCCATTTTTATACAACTTTCAAACTTTAACGAATTCAAATATATCAAGCTATTCAGCTTTAATATTTTGAGTGATGTTTTCTCTATCAAATGAACTTTTCAACCATTAGTCCAATATTTTTCTTCCTATCTTATATTTAGTCAAACTAGTATCTTAAACTTCATACCTAGTCAAATACCGTCAATAAAATGAAATGGCAGGATTAGTCGTATTAGCCAAACAAGATCTACATCAAATGAAAAAGTAAGGTCTCAGAAATAAAGATTAGATCTCATTGATCTTATAAGTTCGTTCCAACAGAGCTTAAGGGTAGAACACTTGAGGTACCAATTTACCTTTTGTAACGCGAAATACCATGTTGTTGAGATAAACAAGAAAGCTTCCTCTCCCGCGAAGCATGTTTCCAGGTGATGCAATAAACTCATATAGGTGTGCAGCTGGGTCTTCCAGCAACTGTTAAACCCAATGAGGAACTCGAGCATTTAGAAACAAATGATGCTCTATAAAAGCATAACACGGAAATCCACAACCAAAATGTTACAGAAGCCACATGTAGCAGACATGTCAAACAGAAAGCAGTATGGTAACTCTTCCTAATATCTAACTCCTAGAGCACTCTGAGTTTCATTTTCACTACTGCATTGTGTTCTATGAGAGGAATTCCTGACCTAGAAACTCAAAACACAATCTCGTAGTAAAGATGGTCGTAGTACCATTCAAAGAGGAGATGCACCACTTGCTCAAAATTGTACTAATCCACGTAATATCTAAACACTTTAAGACCAATCACACACAGAATTTGGTTATCATCAGAGAGGAACAGTAACCATATTACCTTACCCCACTTGAATGTTGGCATTGCAACAAAAACTGTCAAGATTGTACAACCTGGACGAATATAGCCCTCCAATTCGACAGGCATACTGGCCAACCACTGGAAGATCTGTAGAGTAAATTGTCAATCAAACCCCATGAACTCTATTGGAGAAAAAGAATTAACTTTCTCTTATGTACTAAACTGTAATAATAATCCTTTAATACTTGGTGCCGGAGTCTTCGAGGGAACTCTGCAGGGTTCCAATCATAAAGCTTGAATGAGATCCGACCAGTGGGGCACTATGCAAAGAAGAATGACGATCAGTCGATTCAAAATTATAGTCCAGATATAAATGGAAATTAATGGGAAAAGGGGAATTATGTCATCAGACCTACCATCGAAGAAAAAGCACTCTTGTTGTCGTAATAGGATGGAGAAAGGGAATTTTTGGAGTTCTCTTTTTCTGCATCAACCTGTGTCTCACCAGAAGCTGTGAAACTGTCACTCTGATTATTTTGGATGCCTTGAGTAGAGCCTATTGGCACATGTCCTTCAGATTCTAATAAGATTTCCCTTTCTCCTAATTGGCTGCCCGTGCATGTGCTATCTGGTCATTCAAAAAAAAATAAGAAATATCCTATTTTCAGTTTAAACCAGTAGTAGATTAACATATGGAACATGGCATCTACTATAGATGAATTACAGGTAAATACAGCTTTTCCAGCAGAAGACAACTTTTTAGCCACAAAATTGTTTCGAGTTCAATATACCTTTGACATTGTCATCATCACCACTAATATCATCAGCCGTTGTGACCTGCCGAGATTCCTTCTCGGCAGACATTTTCGAAGAATCAGTGGCTTTTCTCCTGCGCCTGTTGTTGTGCCGCTCTAATTTTCTTCTACAACTACGTTTACCTTCATCAAAGTCCGACAAAATATGAAACCTGGAAAAGGTATAGCAGCATTAACATATCAGTTGCATCTGGAATTGGCACGCGCCAATTCAGGATATCTGGCAAATTCTTAACTAGATAGCAATGTGTACCAAACAGTTTCATTAAATACACTTAAGACTAGAAGTGATCAAGTGAAACAAAAGATACAATTAACATGTCTGTTAAGTAGATCCTTAATTCAAAGACCAAACTCGTGAGTAGATCCACATACTGTAAGTATACTCAAAGAGCTCAATCAAAGATTAATCATTTTTTAAGTACCAACATCACCTATGCGATTAGTTCAATGACTCAATCTAAAGCCATCTTTTGCAAACACATCAACATATATTTCTTGGCAGGCTTTCTGAAATCTGAAACTTCCTTTTTTATCACTTTGAGCATTAATAATGGTTTGATCAGTCATAGTATTACTATAAGAGGTTTTATATCATTTCTCTTTACTTTTCGTGCATGCTAAATGTGGTAAACATAGTTGTGCTTTCAAATCAATCAATTCATGCCTCAAACCCAAACTATTCTGATTCCGCTATATCTACATTTATTCCGCTCGGTTTTGTTCTATCCTCTCATCATTACTCCAGGCTAAACAGCATAAGACGTGTACTTGTGAGATAGAGATTTAAGTTCTATTCACTCATAACATTATACTATAAGATATTTACATAATCAAGTCACCTATTAGGTAATTACATGTAAATCTTTTAAAAGCAGTAATTAATAATTTGGTAAAAACAAATAACACGTTTAAACTTCACTGATAGTGTAAAAAGATCTTCAAACTGTTACTGTATATTTACAAGTAAATCTCTTGATAAACAATAATTGATAATTTGGTAAAAGAAAATGATAACTAACCTGCGATCACACATGTTAAATTCTGATAGTGTAAAAAAAAATCAAATCTTTATACTGTCTACAACTTAATCCATTTAAAAAGAAAAGTAAACGTACTTGCCACACTGCTGGCAGTATCGCTTGCTCTGTCCATCAAGAAACACAGCAGTAGCATTAGCACAACGTAAGCAGACCCTATGTCTCTTATGATATCCTTTCAGCTGACTGATATCCGCTTCACAATCGGGTACTTGACACCTCGCCCCAGTAGCTCCGGACGAAGCGCGTAAAGTCCGCGGCCGTTTCTTCCCGGGCCCAATCCCTCCCAGCTCCTCCTCCTCCATCTTCTCATCTAACTCGGGACAAGCACACGGGATCCTACCCGCTAAAAAGTTCGAGCACGCCATCCTCGGGTCCCGTTTCCTGACCCGACCCGCATCTGCATCCGCCTCCTGGCTCTGCGGTGAATCTTCCGAAGAGGGTATTATTAACGGTGCCGCCGGTTCTGTCTCCGTCTCCGGCGGGTGAAGTAATGGGTCGTCGAATGAGATGTTCAATTGTTCTTCGTCGAGGTTGAATTCGAGGAAATCGGACCAATCAAAGAGGGAGGAGGAAACAGACGGGTCATCAAGGGTACCGGAAAGCATCATTTGGGTATTTCGGGATTGGGTCGGAGCTCCGGTTTGTGATGGTGAAGAAGCTTGATTATTATGCATTTTCTGGTCCTAGAAAACGGGAAGTTGGTTTTAGTAAGGGTAGGTGGGTGGGGTGGTTGAGGGGGATGGATGGGAGAGAGGTTTTAGTTTTTGGCGTAGAAGGTATGAAGAAAATAGTAGTAGTAGGGGAAAAGAGAAGCAGAGAAGGTCAGCCGTAAGGGTCAGCGGTGGGTGGAGGGGGTGGGTGGCGTTAGGTGGTGACACGAAAATGGGGGTAGAGAGGAGATTCTCTATGGCAAAAAAAATCAGCTAAGTGTGCAAACATGATAAATATTGTAGGTCATATCATAAAACAATATCAATGATTAGTGTATGGAATTGGTAAAATATTTATTTATTTGGTTTTTGCGTTTCTTTTGACATTTTCGGTTTTATAATAATTATAGTACAACTGAGCTTTTTTTTGCTGAGGATTAAAGGTTACTTAATTTAGACCATCTAGATTCCAACTCATTCCTTTATTGTCAAGTCAATAAAATATTTGTATTCTAGATCGACAAGATTGAGAGTATAAAGATGTATATGGTACATTTATTTGTTGGTGTTTTTAAATTTTGATTCTTTTCTCATACTTTAGGAAGTACATAATGAATAGTATAATTCATAATTCTTTTTAGTTAAACATCATAGAAGAATTATAATTAAAAAATATAACTTACTCTCTGGATAGGTATAGTATTAAACAAAGTGAATTAAGAGAAAAGTAAATATATAATATATGTTTTCCCTTTCCCCTTTATCCTGTAGAGAACTTTATAACCATGACTTTGTTTTTTGTGATTAGATATTTACAGCAAGTTCGGTCAAATTTTTAAAATCAGCTTATTTTGAAAAGTATTTTCATAAGCAGTTTTGGTGAGAATCATTTTGTATTTGATTAATTAATTTGAAAAACATTTCTAAGTAAAAGTTAGTGTTTGGCCAAGTTTTTAAAAAGTATTTCTGAGTGTATTTTTCTCAAAAATACTTTTGTAGAGAAATTAGTTTTTTCTATTTTTCTAAAATTGTTTATGCTTCTACTTAATGGCACTTTTTTTTTCTTCTAAAAGCTTGGCCAAACACTTCAGGGTTGGAGAAGTTGGCCAAACAGACTATTACCCCGAAGAAAAGTCACTTCATTGTATGTTACTCATAAGTTTTCTAATTGAGTTGTTTCCTAAAATTGAAACTTAATTAACCCAAAAAATAAAAATAAAAAGAGTAGTTGATAAAATAGTATGATTTTGTTATTTAACCTGTTGTTTTTTTCCAGCATAAAAGTGTAGTGGATAACTTTTGTTTCAGTCACATGCAAAATTGAAGGGCTGAAAATCATGGTGCAAATTAGGGCTGTTCATTTGGATCGGATATCCGAAATCCGAACCGATCCATTCAATTTCGGATTTCGGATTTCGGATTGGACCGGATTTTGGATTGTGTTTATAAAAATTTCGGATTTCGGATCGGATTCGGATTGGTATATTTTAATCCGATCCGATCCGAAATCCGAAATTATTAGGCAATGTATAAATACTACACTTTAATTTCGGATAGTCAATACTTTCTTTACATCTTCCTCCAAGTTATTACCTTTACAATTGCTAGAGTTAGCTATATTGGCGCCATAGTACTCTCATAATTGTATAAACATGAATTTTTCTTAATGCATTGCCTCTTTTACAAAGAAAATATACATATTAGTTTGCAACATTGAGGCATTTACGATCCGAAATCCGATCCGATCCAAACTTTAAAATCCGAATCCGATCCGATATAATTCGGATCGGATTCGGATTGCATTTTCTAGAATCCGAAATCCGAAATCCGAATCCGAAATGTGCTAAATCCGATCCAATCCGATCCGTGCACAGCCCTAGTGCAAATGGAAAGTACCCTTAGTTATATATCAGCCTTACATTTTGGCATATAGTACACATTAATGGAACCTTTTCACCTTTATACGTGTTGGAAAAGTAGAAGAAAATATAATACTCCCTTTCTCCCAAAAAAATTATACTACTCGAATTAAGATTCAAACTTTTCAAGTTTAATTATAAATTCGAACATGGAATCTTTATTTTTTTAAAGATAAAATTATAGTATACATTTAAAAACTATATAAAAATATAATAAGTTACAATAATTAACAATTCAAAATATTTAAAAGGTATATGAAAAAATCGTAGTAAAAAACTACTTTATTTGACTCTCAAAATTTGGAAAATATCATATTTTTTAAACTAAAGAAATAGTACTATAATGTCCGAATGCCAAAAGAAAGGAGGAAGAAATAAAAACTAAATACGTGACCTTTCGAAGTAGTGAAAAGGAAAACAGATGAATGTTGAAGAATAAGTTACCGTGATCTTATTATGAAGAATTAGCATAAAGTAATTTATCCAATTTGTTTGTTTTTTTAGTTTAGGCATCTTAATTTGATATTATATTATGATAAAAGTTGAACTACGTATCATTGTTGAATATTGATGATTATGTATAGGAGGTCATGAATATGATTTTTCATGCCCTCTAACAATTTAAATAAAAATCAAATATTTGCGTAAAGATCCTTATTTTATTCTAATAGTGTTAAAATTATAAATTTTATTATTCTCAGATTTAATTCTAAACTCCTCAGTAATAGATTTTCTTTTTGTTTTCCATTCACAGAAACAAAACAATCTCTTGGCATTCAAGAAAGAAAGAAAAAAATGAAGTGGACCAAAAAATAAAGAGAAAGTGAAGTATTTTATTACCAAAAATATTTAGTTTCGAATAATTCAAATGGTTATTTTCCGAAAACATAGATATCACCGAGCCACCAATAAGTCAGCCTCCGTCTAACTGTCTTTTTAAAGTTAATTATTATTTTATTCCCACAAAGGGTTTCATGAAAAAAATAAAAAGAAAAGGTATGACACGTGAATAAAATAAAATATTTGTCTTTTGTCTTAATTATTTCCACGTCAGTGAATTTTAGGAGAGTTGCACCGAAGTTTAGGGACAAAAGTAACATGGGAAATGCCAAATGATTTCGTGGTCTAAAAGCGAAATGGACAGTAGTTTTAGACAGGGAGAGGCGAACAAATGGAGTAATAATGACGACATTTGATCACAAGTGTACTAAACATTCAAAGAAGAGTTGTTGCGCTAACTGAGCCACGTTAATATCTGTCACCCCCAGGGGCGGACCGTCGGAAAATAACAGGTGTATATAGGTATATTTTTTCTGTCTTTAAACAAGTAAAGGGATACATTTATTTTTGAACCCGCTTTGAACAAGAAAATGTTTAGCCTGCTGGTGAAGGGGGTTCAATTATCCCCATGGTCCTGAGTTCGAAACCAGAAAGTTACATATACACTCTGTCTTTGATTTTTTTAATTTAGTCTCCTTTCCCATAAACGACGCCGTTTAGGTTTTTATTAACATCCCAAATCAGCAAAACGACCAGATTATAATCTAAAACCCTCGATGCCTCTCTCTCTCGTTCAATTTAGTCCCCAAATCAGCAAAACCATCACAATCTAATCCAAGCCCTCGATGTCGATGCCTCTCTCTCTTTCTCTCTCGTTCAATTTCAAAGAGAATCGCCTCCTCCGTTAGCCCCTGCCGAGTTCCGCCACTGTTTGCGACTCTCAAAAGAAGACGAAACACCAGTTTTCTTCTCTCCGCCTGCTCTTCCGTCCGTCGGTCGGTTTTCAGATATCATTTCTGATAGAAGGTGAGTTTTATCAATTTCTCAGTCAATATTCATCTGCAACTCAATTTCATACAACTCAAGCCCTAATTTTCAATATCTCATTGAACTTTTTTTTTTTTACTCATTAGAGTTTTGTATTTGAATTTGAGCAATTGTATAGGTATTTTCAATAAGCAATTTTCTGTAGTCGTGAGTCGAGATACAAAATAATTTGTATAGGTATTTTCAATAAGCTGTAATTTGTATACTAGGGAATACATAAAATAATTATAATCGGTGACATCTTCTGGCAGCAGGATTTAATTCATTTATTGACAATTCAAGCTGTAATTTTCTGTAATTTTCAAGCTGTAAGCCTGTAATTTTCAAGCTGTAATTCATTATTGACAATTCATCTGTAGTAAAGTTAATAAACAATTCAAGCCTTAATATTTAATCAGGTGTATTGAATTTAACTATTAGTTATTCTAGTAATCAGGTGTATTGAATTTAAGGTTAAACATTAATTCTTCTAGTTTAAATTTAAGGTACATATACAAAATTATTCTTCTAATTCTAATTCTAATTTGGTAATCCAGTTTGTGTTACAATGAAGAGATTTTACCCTCCAGGATCTTCCAAGTTGCCACAACCAAGTTCATCCTCTCCAATTGCTACTCCCGTGGAACAAAATTTGAACCAATTAGAAGAGCAGCCTGGATCCTCTAAAAGACAAAGACAAGGAATAGATCTTGATTCTTTACCGACTGATCCAAAGAAGAGAATACCCATTAGAGATTATCATCCAAATGAGCGTGATGAGATTAGAAGAGAATATCTCTGAAAAGGTCCTTACCAACCTCGATATCATAAGTTTCCTCAAAGAGATTTTTCGGGCTTAAAGCGCCGTTTCAATCCTAAATGGTTTGATGAATATCGTAATTGGTTGGAGTACAGTGTGATAAAAGATGCAGCTTATTGTTTGTGGTGTTACTTGTTTCAAGATGAAGACATTCATCAAGGTGGAGGAGATGTATTTTCAAGTTTAGGATTCAAGAGTTGGCAAAAAAAGAATAGATTCGATATGCATGTTGGTAAGTCGAGCAGTATTCATAATCATGCAAAAAGGAAATGTGAAAGATTTATTAAAACAAAAACAGTCAATTCAAACTTCATTTGATAGGCAATCTAGTCAAACCAAGCTCGAATACAAAATTCGCTTGAAGGCTTCTAATGTATTGAATATAGTGGGAGGTTCTTACAAACGTATGGATGAATACGTTTCAGGAAATGAAAACTCGTAGAGGACAGTTGTAATAATATATTTTATTAATATATAGTTTTTGTTGACCTCTTTGTATCTTTGTTTCGTTACATTTTGAACCCGCTTGATGAAAATCCTGGGTCCGCCACTGGTCACCCCTAATTATTGTCATTTTTACAAATAGAAAGTCTAAAATTTAAGGTATAGGCTTACTTACATCTTATGAAAAATTGTTGCTAATTTTGAAGATCAATGACCGAATGTTACTGCTTTGCTATTATTATTTTTTTTGCTTGTGGTGACCAATAATTGGCAACATTCAACATCATCTTCAAAATGGTGATGAAAATGATGTTAGGGTTTTATAAATAATGGTAAAATAGAAGAAAGAATTGTGTACAAGGTAATTCCAAATAGAGGTGCTGTAATTACTCAAGAACAGAACCAATTGGCTAATGTTGCTACACTTTCAGCTAGGCCTTTGATCTTTACTGGAAAAATCTACAATGCCAGATTCAAGAAATTAAGTCAAAATTTGTGTACAAGAAATAAAAGTATTAAATAACTTCATCAAAAACTGTCGTGTGCGGTTCCAAATTAAAAACTGGCACATACATATTTATGCCTACGCATAGAGAACATTCAATGCAGTAATAATTTTTAGCCTGTTTGACCAAGCTTCTCAAGAGGCTAAAAGTATTTTTTTTTCAAAAACATTTTTTTTCTAACTTGAGGTGTTTGGCCAAGCTTTTTTTGGTAAAAAAAGTACTTTTGGGAAGAAGCAGAAAAAAGTAGCTTCTTCCCAAAAGCAGAAGCATAAGCAGTTTTGACTTTTCTTCTTACCAAGAATACCCTTAACAAAATACAGTATATACCAAAATAACCGTTAAACCTAGTACTTAGGATATTAATGTATAAATATTTCTTATTATTTTTAGGATAGCTTTCTAATATATAGTGACTTTAGGGGTGAATATTTTTATATTTTGTTGAATGATTTTCAATATATTTAATTTATATTAAAAGAATTAAGTACTTTTAAATTTTATTTTCATAGTTTACTTAAATAAAATGAAAAGATTTAATTATTGCATGTAATAACAAATTTTTGAGATTATTTATTTACTTGTAATAGTAATCATTAAGTAAATCTATTCATGTCCTTATTTGTAATTTGATACTTAAAAGCACTTTCTGAAAAGCTTGGTCAAACACAAATAATTGCTCAAAAGTATTTTACAGAGAGATTAGCCAAACACAAACTGCCTCTCTTAAAAAGTATTTTTTTCTCCAGTTTGGCAAAACAGGCTATTTGTCTCATAATCAACAAGTTAGTACCTCAGACATTACAAGCCACAGAATAGGCCCCATTCCAAGTGAGGTAATGATGGAAGAAGAAGGGAACAGAGAAGAAGAAGAGGAGGGTTAGGTTATTTTCTGGGTTTTGGGTAATGGGGCGGGTCAAGTTTAATTTAAGACCAGATATACCAAGAGCCTTGAATGCATGTCACATGTCCAATCCGTCAAAGAAGGGGTATATGTATTTGAATAGTAAGACGTTAAGGGTTCTTCTGATCCAAAGTATGATGGAGGATAATTTTAAACTACACTACAGCATTATGAATATATAGCTATGAAGCACGTTGTAGCTAAATATGAAAATTTCTGTGGCTAAACACTTTAGCCACAATATTTTTTTCCGTAGCATTCGTAGCTAGAAGTAGCGTAACTAAAAGTTATCTACAAACTTTATCGTTTTGTAGCTAAGGATTAATACTTATTGCTACAAGAATTTTTTTGATGTGGCTATATTAATAAAACTTTTGCCACGAAGAATATATATTTATATTTATAGCTAGTGATTTTATTATTTTGTCACGATAAATCAATTTTGTAGCTATCTTTTATACTTTAGCCACAAAGGAATATACTGTGGCAAAAAACATTATTTATTTAGCCACAAGATTCAAATATGTAGCAATATAAGAATTGTATTTAGCTACCAACCCATAATTTCATAGAAATAAATCATCAAAATATTCATGATTAAATTTTTTTATTATGTTTATTTGGTGACTAGACTTTTATTTTATTGATGAAAAATTAATTTATTAGAGATAATAAATATTTCGGTCATATGTATTGCTATTTTCCTTTTTTACCTCACTAAATATTTTTAAAATTTTCAAATATTACATATTCATACATCTTTGATCAATCCATAAAAACACACCGTAATAAACTTTGAATATCACTTATTTTATACAAACTAACATCCAGAATAGTTTAAAAAATTAATTCTAAACTGTACAATTGTCTATCTAAACTCTAAAGTACATATCCACACTTCCAAAGACTAGCTAATAAGCAGTAAGATAATAAGAAAGAACTCAACCTCAGATTCTTGTCAAACTAATATCAGCAAGATACAAACTATGCACAGGCGGTAATTCAACTATAACCTATAAAATTCAGAAAGGTTCCACATCAAAAAAAACCAAGTGCTAAATATTTGATATGGGGATTGCAATTGTTGCCACCAGATAATCTTCTGCAGTCAAGGATAAAATAATTTCACTCTTTATATCAAGGTTGAATCCTTGATCTTTTTGCATTCAATGGATTAATATGTACCCTGTAAAAACAATAATTAGTACAAAACATCAATACAAAGATAAGTTTACAAAAACTTAAAGAACGTTCAAAAAGAGAAAACTTATGTCTAGGTAATTATTTTACAAGATATTTTAGCATATAACAAGAGGGAAAATGCAAAGCAACAATATAAGAAAACAAACTTGTATACTTTTTAAAAAATTGTTGAAAGGATTTTCATCTCAATTTGTAATATTTTTACTAGAATTGTGGCTCCTTCCAACATTACATTGAAATCTTCAAGGTTTCACTCAATATCTATCACAATACGATACAATATCTTTTAAGTTGTTAGAAAATAAATCCAAAAATTCGGAGATTGAAAAATCTTAAGATGTAGATACATAAACATATCTGGAAAGAGAGAAGGCGCCTGACTATCTAGAAAGTGATTCAGTTGGTTTGCTCTGTTTATGTGAAGAGAAAAGACGTTGTTGAAGAAGGAAATGGCAAAGGGGGGAGGGGAGATGGCACTGGGAAGGGAAATTCACCAAGTGAGAATGACGGTTTATTAGGTTTTTTAGATTTGGTTTGGGCCAAACATTTATGTTCCTTTTCGTTTAGTTATTACTATATAATTGCACTTTTAGTTCTGTCACGATCCGAATTTTCTACCGTCGGGATTGTGATGGCGCCTAATATTGAACCCGCTAGACAAGCCAACGTTACCGGTTATTTTATCTTGTACCTTTATTTTTATCAATTAGCAAGTGATATACAAGATCAACGTAAATAAAAGTGCAGAAGAACCATAATCTAATAACTTGATTAACTACTATTACGAAATTCATAATAACTACTCCCATAATTGGTGTCACAATTTCACGAACTGTCTATGAATACTACAAATAGAGGTCTGAACAAAACAAAATACATATGTCTCATAAATACATAAGAACATGAAAAAAATATGATAGAAGATGACGTCAAGGCCTGCGGACGCCTGCAGGACTACCTCGAGCCTCCACTGGACTAAAGGCAGCAACCTCGATCTAGGGTCCGAAGGGTTCAGTACCGGGATCTACACAAGAAGTGCAGAGTGCAGCATCAGTACAACCGACCCCATGTACTGAGCAAGTGTCGAGTCTAACCTCGGCGAAGTAGTGACGAGGCTAGGACACAACAACCATATAAACCTGTGCAGTTTAATCATATACGAAAAACAATAATAATAACAAGAAATAGGCAGCTGGATTCAAAAGAAAGGGGAAACATGTTGAGGGGAGGTAATATCAAGCGACGAAAATAACGAAGTAAAGCGACAAAATAAATATCAATTCAACACAACAGAAATAGTAACACAAAGGCAAGTGCACGGCATCACCCTTCATGCTTTTACTCTCATTCTCACCATAAATCAATAGAATCGGCACGACATCACCCTTCGTGCTTTTACTCTCATCCTCACCATAAATCAATAGAAATGGTACGGCATCACCCTTCGTGCTTTTACTCTCTCATAATCGTGGCACGACATCAACCTTCGTTCTTTTAAATTTCATAATATGGCACAACATCACCTTTCATGCTTTTACACTCTCTCACAATATTATACACGACATCACCCTTCGTGCTTTAACACTCTTCCTCACCCAAACAAATCAATAACAGCAATCCGGCAAGGAAGTCAACAATATAACCAATAATAAAAACCATATGTCCCGGCAAGGGAAACAGTTATAACCAATCTCACTTAGTTACTTAACTTCATGTAATAGTTCTCCACTCAAACCAATACTCAACAATGATCAACACCAAGGAATTACCACAAACATGGATGATTATCAAGTTAAACTCAAGGAATGCTTAATGAAAAATCACATAAATCACAATATCCGACTCACATGCATGATTGACACCAACGTATAGATACTAGTCACAACACCTATACGTTGAACATGACACTAACACGTAGCAAATAAGACACAATACCTATTACCTCAAGCTAAGATTAAGCCAAACACTTACCTCAAATTCCACGGCCAAACTCAAGCCTCAATTACCGCTTTCCCTTTTTGAATTCGCCTCCAATTCAATTGTATCTATACATAATTAACTTAACAATATCAATAAATGCTAAATAATTCAACCCCAATGCTTAATTATAGGTTTTCTATCATTCTTCCCAAAAAGTCAAAAATTGACCCCCGGCCCGCTTGGTCTAAACACGAGGTCCGGACCAGAACGCGATCACCCATTCACCCACGAGCCCGAATATGTAATTAGTTTCGGAATCCGACCCCAAATCGAGGTTTAAATTCTCAAATTTGCAAAATCCCTAATTTTCCTAAAATCCCTAATTCTACCCTTAAAAAATAAGATTTAGGCGTGAAAATCTAATTAGCATTAATGGAAAATGAAGAAAATGAGTTTAAGAACACAAAACCTATTATTTGGTGATGAAATCCCTCTTCAAAAACCGCCCAAGGTCAGATTCTATGGAAGAAGATATGAAAATATGGTCTTTCCCCGTTTTGGCTACTGTTTTAAAACATTGGACATACCTTCTACGCGTTCGCGTGAGGTCTGTTGCATTCGCGGAGCATTGGCCCTATTGGACTTCGCATTCGCGAGATACCCAACGCGTTCACGTAGGTTTACTCCCCCTGGCCTTTGCGTTCGCGTGCCTTTAGCTGCGTTCGCATAGGGTATCAATCCCCTACCCCATTTCCCAACCTAGGGCTTGTGCGTTCGCGTGTGACCAGACGCGTTCGCGTATAGCACCCACCCAGTGCTCCACGTTCGCATCATGGTCTATGCGTTCACATAGAATACACCCATGCCCCTTCCCCGTTTGCTCTTCGCGTTCGCGTGGGTTCCCACACGTTCGCATAGCACAAAATCACTCACACTAGATTTTCTAAGTTCGAAATACTCCGACGCCTATCCGAAACTCACTCGAGCCCTCGGGGCTCCAAACAAAACATGTATACAACACCAAAAATATCATACGGACTTACTCGTGCGATCAAATCGCCAAAATAACATCTTAAACAGTGAATTTAGCATCAAAATAATAGGAAATCTCAAGAATGTTAAAAGTTTCAAATTTTACTACTACGGGTCCAAATCACGTCATATAACCTCTGTTTCTTACCAAATTTTACATGCACCACTCAAATACTATATTAAACTTGTACCGGGCTCCGGAACCAAAATACGGGCCTGATACCATCAATTTCAAATATAGCCAAATTTTCAAAGACTCTTATAATTTCAGTTAAATAATTTCTTTCAAAAATTCATGTCTCGGGCTTGGGACCTTAGAATTCAATTCCGGGCATACACCCAAGTCCATATTTTCCTACGGACCCCTCCGAGACCGTCAAATCACGGGTTCGGGTTCGTTTACCTAAAATGTTGATCGAAGTCAACTTAAATTCAATTTTAAAGGCAAAATTAGCATTTTTCTCAGTTTTTCATATAAAAGCTTTCCGGAATGAGCACGCAGAATGAGGTGAGACAAAAGGAGATTTTCAAGGCCTCGGAACACAATTTTGACTTATAAAACGAGAGATGACTTTTTGGGTCATCACGTTCTCCAACTCTAAAACAAGCGTTCGTCCTCAAACGGACATAGAAAAGTACCTGAAGTCGGGGAAAAGATGGGGATACCGGCTCCGCATATCGGACTAGGACTCCTAGGTAGATGCCTCGGCATACTGACATCTCCACTAAACACGAACCGAAAGTTAACTCTTCGATCTCAACTGATGAACTTGCCGGTCTATAATATCTATCGGCTCCTCCTCATAGGTCAAGTCCTTGTCCAACTGGACACTGATGAAGTCTAACACATGGGATGGATCGTCGTGATACTTCCGAAGTATAAACACATGAAACACTGGATGCACAACTGATAAACTCGGTGGCAACGCAAGTCTGTAAGGCACCTCTCCCACTCTGTCAAGGATCTCAAAAGGACCGATGTACCTAGGTCTTAGCTTGCCCTTCTTCCCAAATCTCATCATGCCCTTCATGGGCGACACCCGAAGCAACACCTGCTCTCCAACGATGAATGCTATATCACGAACTCTGCGGTCGGCATAACTCTTCTGCCTGGATTGAGTTGTACGAAGTCTATCCTGAATAATCTTAACCTTATCCAAGGCATCCTACACTAGGTCTGTACCCAACAACCAAGCCTTTCCCGGCTCAAACCATCCAACCGGCGACCGACACCGCCTACCATATAATGCCTTATATGGAGACATTTGAATGCTCGACTGATAGTTGTTGTTGTAGTCAAACTCAGCTAATGGAAAAGAACTGATCCCAAGAACCTCCAAAGTCGATGACACGGGCACAGAGCATATCCTCCAAAATCTGAATAGTACGATCGGACTGCCTGTCTGTTTGAGGATGAAATGTTGTGCTCAACTCCTGAACCGACCTCCATAAATGCGAGGTAAAATGCGTACCTCGATCAGAAATAATAGACACGAGCACACCATGAAGACGAATAATCTCCCTAATGTAGATCTCTGTCAATCTCTCCGAACAATAGGAAACTGCCACAAAAATGAAATGCGCTGACTTGGTCAGCCTATCCACAATAACCCATACTGCATCGAACTTCCTCTGAGTCTGTGGGAGCCCAACAACAAAATCCATGGTGATACGCTCCCACTTCCATTCAGGAATCTCAATTTGGTGCAACAATCCACCAGGTCTCTGATGCTCGTATTTTACCTGATGACAATTCAAACACCGAGCCACATACGCCACGATATCCTTCTTCATCCTCCTCCACCAATAATGATGCCGCAAATCCTGATACATCTTTTGCGGCACACGGATGAATAGAGTACCGAGAACTATGGTCCTCCTCTAAAATCAACTCACGAAGTCCATCTACATTAGGCACACAAATACGACCCTACATCCACAAAACTCCATCATCACCAATTGTAACCTGCTCGGTACCACTGTGCCGCACCGTGTCCCTAAGGACAAGTAAATGAGGATCATCATACTGCTGATCTCGAATACGATCAAATAATGAAGAACGAGCAATTGTATAAGCTAGAACACGGTCGGGCTCAGAAATATCCAATCTCATGAACTGATTGGCTAAAGCCTGAACATTCAAAGGAAGCGGTCTCTCCCCAACCGGAATATATGCAAGGCTACCAATACTGGTTGACTTCCTACTCAAAGCATCAGCCACCACATTGGCCTTCCCCGGATGATACAAGATGGTGATGTCGTAGTCTTTCAACAGCTCCAACTATCTCATCTGCCTCAAATTCAACTCTTTTTGCTTGAACATGTATTGCAAACTCTTGTGATTCATGAACAACTCACATGACACGACATATAGATAATGCTTCCAAATCTTCAGTGCGTGAACAATGGTTGCTAGCTCCAAATCATGAACTGGATAATTCTTCTCGTAGATCTTCAACTGTCGCGAAGCATATGCAATAACATTTCCATCCTGCATCAACACCACACCAAGTCCATTACGAGATGCATCACAATACATAGTATATGACCCTGAACCTGTGGGCAAAACCAACACCGGCGCCATAGTCAAAGCTGTCTTTAGCTTCTGAAAGCTCGCCTCACACTCGTCTGACCACCTGAACTGGCACCCTTCTGAGTCAACCTGGTTGTCGGGGCTGCAATAGACAAAAACCCCTCCACAAACCAACGGTAATAGCCCGCCAAACCCAAGAAACTCTGAATCTCTGTGGCTGATGTGGGTCTAGGCCAATTTGACCGCCAAAATCTTCTTAGGATCCACCTGAATACCCTATGTTGATACAACATGACCCAGGAATGCAACTGAACTCAACCAAAACTCACATTCAAAAACTTAACATATAACTGATTGTCCTTCAGAGTCTGGAGAACGACTCGAAAGTGCTGCTCATTCTCCTCCCGACTGCGGGAATAAATCAGAATATCATCAATGAAGACAATCACGAACGAATCCAAATAAGGCTTGAACACTCGGTTCATCAAGTCCATGAAAGCTACTGGGGCATTTGTCAAGCCGAATGACATCACTAGAAACTCACAATGCCCGTACCGAGTGCAAAAGTTGTCTTAGGGACATAGGATGCCCTAATCCTCAACTGATGGTAGCCAGATCTCAAATCAATCTTCGAAAATACCTTGGCACCCTGAAGTTGATTAAAAAAATCATCAATCATCGGCAATGGATACTTGTTCTTGATGGTAACCTTGTTCAACTGCTGATAATCTACGCACATCCTCATTGACCAATCATTCTTCTTAACAAACAACACCGGTTGTCACGACCCAATTAACCCTTGAAAAGGTATCGTGACAGCACGTAGTCTCTACGACTAGGTAAGCCTAAATTTGCGGAAGATATTAAACAAAAACAATAAGTAAAGACAGAGTAACGTAAATCTACTAAGTAAAACATCGCCACTTGGCATGTAAAAGCAAAACTCCCAAAACCTGAAATGTCACTTTTAAGTCACAAGCTCTATACCGTAATTGCTCTATACAACGCGAAAGAAATACATAAAAAGTCTCTATCTAACTGGAATGGAAGGTGACTCGGAGGATTCTACGGACGCGACAGAATTACCTTACGGTCTCCTCAAGAAGCTACGACGATCACTAGCCACGGGACTGAGAGATGGAACCTAGATCTGCACACGAAAACATGTGCAGGAAAGGGCATGAGTACTCCATATTCGGTACCCAGTAAGTGCCAAGCCTAACCCCAGTCAAGTAGTGACGAGGTCAGGTTAAGGCTCTATTGGATTTATAAATAAAACGGTTAAATAGTACGAAAAAGAAATAGTTCTAAAATAAACAGTCAAAGTGAATAAGCTGGAATAAGACAGAAAAATGAAGCACTTGGCCAGCACAACGTATCTCATAGTGGAAACTCCCGGGATAACGCCCCGTAGTCCAAATATAGTCATTCAGTGCAGGAGGGAGGGGGGAGGGATCTCCCAAAATACGTCTGTAGTCCCCAATTTAAATATGCAGTACTAGGAGGATCTCCCGGAATACATCTGTAGTCCCCCAATTTAAATATGCAATACAGGGGGGATCTCCTGGAATGCGTCCGTAATCCCCTATTTAAATATGCAGTGCGAAGTAAATGCCAATAAACACTAATTCTAGCAGTACATCAAGATACATGTAGGAAAGCAAGGAAAACTAGCTAAAACATGACAAATAGGGTGTCAATTAAGAAGTTTAATATGAAAATAATAGGCATGCTTCCCTAATCTAAGATGAACGATTAAACACGTAGGAATTATGTAATAGAAGTACAAGGCACTGTATAATTTTTTTGAAGAAAAAGTGAGATTTTTACAATAATGACCCATGTACGTACTCGTCACCTCACGTACACGGTGCCCACACAACAATTATATTAAAACAGCATAAGGGAAATTCCCCAACACAGAGTTAGGCAAGCTACTTACCCCGACTGCTCTACTTAACTCGAAACCACGTTCTTGCCACGAGTACCCGACTCCGAATGACCCAAATTTATGAGTCTCAAAATCGCCTAATCACGAGCTCAATTGTCACACCCCAAAATCGAGGGACGAGACCAGTGCCTAACCGGATGAACCCAGTCAAGCGGACCTGGTTTGCCTTTCCTACCCAACGTATTACCCCGTGTTCATAACATACATTATTCCATGTGAGTTAGACAATTTAGATCCAAAGTACAATTTACAACATGATTCCATTTTTCCTCCTTTAACTTTCAACAATAGATAATCCAAAACATACAAGTTACATACAACCTTTCTGATTTGCGATCCACAATTACGAGTGAGTACAACTACCGCCCAAAATATACATATATATATATATATATATATACAACCACGCAGTGTCTACGGAGCCTCTAAGAGTACTTGGAGTTTTACAAAGACTTGCCGACAACAAGGCCCCGGCTATACCTTTTACATCATAAGCAAAAGAGAATGGTACAATCACACACGGCCCTGAGAGGAAATGGGGCTCACCAAGACTGCTGACGAGATGAAGAGGAGGCACCACTAACGGCGGGCTGAGCTACCTGCTATGGAACCACCTACATCCATATAAAAGATGTAGCTCCCCCGGCAAAAGGGACGTTAGTACCGTTGAATAGTACTAGTATGTATGAGCAAACTTTACTCTAAGTAAAATCAAACAATACACAGATAGGATACGACTTAAAGAAACCAACAAATAGTGCACATAGATACGGAAACAAACACAATTGAGAGTTTCACCGATTCTTATTTCAACACAATCATATTCCGCCCTTATTCCTTCTCATCATTCCACCTTTATTACTCTTGTTGCGGAGCGCAACCGATCCCACCAGACAATCACATTTCATTCTTATTACATTATGTTGCGGCGTGCAACCCGATCCCACCGTACAATTCACATTTCCACCCTTTTTACCTTTCCACCCTTATTACTTCGTGTTGCGGCGTGCAACCCGATCCCATCGAATAATCACATTTCGTAGCAACAATAACATCCCACAATTAAATCACAAGGATTCATATCATCAAGAGTACAATTTCATAACAACCAATCAATCATGTGTTCACAATAGTCTTTATCAACCTTTAATTAAATCACAAAGATTCTCATCAATCAAGAATATAAATTCATTACAACCAACAATCCATACGAAGTAAAGCCACAATAAACCTTGCCAAACAATGAGTCATATCCGATATTTCCATGGTCATTTAGTTCGATTAAATCAATTCACAACTCCTTTTCATCACTTGTTACACATCCATTAGCACTTAGATAAATTCACACATTTGGGTTCTTTACCATTCTTTTATACCAACATATTCAAGCACTTAACAAACCTTGCACATGATAGAGTAATCACAAAGAAATCATCTTTCACAAATTCAATTAACATGATAATCGACTAAGAGAATCAGAGAATGAAATCTTACACCTCAATACTTCAGAGCAATCGATTCACATGTACTCAGCAATAAACTCATACTAAATGCTCGGACACCAACAAGGTGACTCTACGAAGATTAAAGTTAGCCATACACACCTCGAATCGGAATCCCCTTTTAGTTTCTATCACAATTCACCGAACCGTCTAGCACCGTCAATCTATTCCACAATGTGACATATTTCACTTGGAATTAGGAAATCTTGAATTCAATTGGGCATTTTATCAAACACCACGTGACCCCTTAGATTACTAACCCCCTTTTTAGTGAAAAATTACTTTAACTAACTTCCCTTTACTAGGTCATGGAAGATTGTTCACATGCATGCAAAGTTTCAACTTTTCATTTTCAAGAACCAACCTATGTGTGTTTTATTCATAACCAAAATCTGAGAATTAAAGGGAAATGGGGTGAAGATTTACCTCTTTGAGTGAAGCAGATGACAATAACTCGATAATTTCCGAGCTTGAGTGATTTTGGATAAATCAAATTGGATGATGTTGAAACCTTCTCTCTCAAGAACTTTCTTTTCCTCTCTCTATTTTTGGTCAGAAAATCGCTAAAAATGAAGGGAAGGGGTGTTTTATTAAACAGAGGGTCGTGTTTTATATTTAGAAAATAGGAGCCCCGACACAGAAATGCGGTCAGGAATGCGATCGCATTCCTGCTATGCGATCCGCATTCGTGCCGCAGAAATGGCCCTCAAATGGGCCAAAATTGGAAAACAATCTGCCCAGGTATGCGACCACTATGAGGCCCGCATACCTGTTATGCGATCGCATAGTGCGTCGCATAACCTCCCTCGCAAAAACCATGGGGCAAGAATGCGGCAACTATGCGGTCCGCATACCCAAAATTTGATCTCATTCTGGGCCGCATAGTTGTCCTTAATTTGGACAGTAGGCTGTCAAGGTATGCGACCACTATGCGGTCCGCATAACTGTTATGCGATCGCATAGTGCGTCGCATAACCACGCAATTCTGAGAAATTTTATCTTTTAAGTTTTGGGATACTCTTTACTCAAAATGGGTCCGTTTTAAGAATTCCTACAGTTATAACAACACAGGGACCAGTCCGGGCATTATTCTAGACATGAAATTTTACGGGTCTTTACAAAATTGTTTTTAGAAGATATTAGATTAAACCGTCGAAATTGGTATTATCATCCCAGCTATCACGCACCTGCGCCTCATTGGACCGCACCTGCGGAAAATACATCGCAGGTGCAAAAATTCATTAAATGGACAGGGGCCGCACCTACGGTCTCTAAGCCGCATCTACGGAATTTCAACCGCATCTGCGAGCCTGGCTGACCTTGGTCAAAGCCGCACCTACGAGACCCCTCTCCGCACATGTGTGTCCGCACCTGCGGCTCCCCTTCCGCAGGTGCGAGACACTAGAACCAGCAGTGCTTCGGCTTGTTTTTCAGTCCAAAACCTTCCCGTTGAGCATCCGAAACATCCCCGAGGCCCCCGGGACCTCAACCAAACTTACCAACCAGTCCTAATACCTCATACAAACTTAGTTGAGTCTTCAAAACACATCACATAACACCAAAATCACATATTTCACATGGATTCAAGCCTAAGAACTTATGAAATTTTCAAAATCCACAACCGATGCCGAAACACGTCAAAACGAATCCGAATGACCTCAAATTTGACACACAAGTCATAAATGACACTACAGACCTACAACCACTCTCGGAATTCCATTTTAAGCCCGATATCAAAATTTCACCTATCGGCTGAAATCGCTGAAATTCTAACTTTCACCAATTCAAACCTAAATCTACTACCGACCTCGAAAACACATTCCGGACATGCTCCTAACCCCGAAATCACCCAACAGAGCTAACGGAGTCGACGAAAATTCCATTACGGATCCGTCTTCACACAGTTCCAACAACAGTGCAATTTCTAAAACTTAAACTCATATTTAGGGACTTTGTGCCCAAAAACTCTCTGGAATTCACAACTAATAATTTCGAAAAGTCCCAAAAGCACATACAAACGTGGGGAAAACATTTATTAGGGGATCGGGGCGCTAACTCTCTAAACGGACGTCCGAGTCGTTACTTTCTCCCCCTCTTAAGAAAATCGTTCGTCCTCGAACGAGTATAAATACATACCTGAAGCTGTGAAAATGTGAGGGTACTGGCTGCGCATATCCTTCTCGGTCTCCCAAGTCGCCTCCTCGACCGACTAACCTCTCGAAATCAATGCCGAAATCAATATCTCTATCGGGCGGCATACTTGGAAGATCAATTAGAAATACATCAAAGAAGTCCCTCACTACTGGAACTGACTCAACTGTAGAGGTATCCACACTAACATATCTCACATAGGCCAAATACGCATCACACCCCTTCTCAACCATCCGTTGAGCCTTAAGCAAAGAAATGACCCTGCTGGGAGTATACTCTGAGGTACCTCTCCACTCAAATCTCGGTAAGCCCGACATAGCCAGCGTCACGGTCTTGGCGTGACAGTCAATAATAGCATAATGGGGCGACAACCATTCCATGCCCAACATAACATCGAAATCGACCATATCGAGTAATAATAAATTAGCTCCGGTCTCAAAAACACTGATAACAATCAAACACGGCCGATATACGCGGTCCACAACGAGATAATCTCCCACGAGAGTAGAAACATAAACAGGGGAACTCAAAGAATCTCGAGATATCCCCACATGTGAAGCAAAATAAGAAGACACATATGAATACGTAGAGCTTAGATCAAATAATACTGATGCATCCCTATGACAGACATGGACGATACATGTGATGACTGAATCTGAAGCGACGACCTCTAAATGGGCTGGAAGGGCATAGTACCTGCCCTGGCCTCCCCCTCTAGGGAGACCTCGACCTCCCCGACCTCCACCTTGAGCTGTCTGAAAAGGTGGGTAGTAGCTGGGGCTGGAAGAATAGCCGGAGGACCCGGTGGAGCACGTGGAGCCTTATAAGTCTGAGATGGTGCACCCATCCTAGCTCTGGGGCAATCTATAAACATGTGACGAGGGTCACCACACTCAAAACAACCCCTCGGAGGACGTGGTGACTGAGACTGGCTCGGAACTGGCATGCTGGACTGGCTGATAATAGCACCTCGAGCATGAGGCATACTAGATACCAACGGTGCATAATAGGGCTCCTGAGGTCTATGATGAGCTAGAATACGCTGGCTGCTGGAAGATTCGAAAACAGGGCGACTCACAAAACCCCTACCATAGCATGCTATTGGTGCACGGGCTCCTGAGTACTGGCCAGTCTCTCGAGACCTCTTGGCCTCCCTCTCCTCTCTGTCTCGAGCAAACATGCCCTCTATCCTCCGGGCAATACTCACTGCCTGCTGGTAAGTGATATCCATCTCCAACTCTCTAGCCATACTGGTCCGAATACCAGGGTGGAGTCCCTTAATGAAGCGTCGAACCCTCTCTCTGAACGTGGCAACCAAAGTCGGTTCATGACAAGCCAAGTCACTGAAACGGACTGCATACTCCGACACAGTCATAGCACCCCAGCGTAGCTGCAACTCTGCATGCCAATCATCCCTGAGGCTCTGAGGAACATACTCAAGCAAAAACATCTCTGAAAAATGCGTCCAAGTGAGTGAAGGTGGCTCGTCCGGACTACTCAGCTCATAGGCACGCCACCACTGATAAGCCGCTCCCCTCAGCTAGAAAACGGTGAAAGAAACCCCACTCGTCTCCACAATGCCCATAGTGCAGAGAATACGATGACACTCCTCAAGAAAGCCTAGAGCGTCATCTAAAGCTAGTCCGCTGAAAATAGGTGGGTGGTACTTCTTGTACCTCTCAAGTCGGAGCTGCTCTGCCTCAGAAGCAGCTACCCTAGTAACATGCTGAGCCGGAGACACTAGGGGCATATGAAGCTAGTCCGATTGCTCATGATGTAGGCTCCTCTGTCGCTGCTCTCGCAGGTGCTCAGGCTGTACCGCGTGCTTGTCCTCTACCCTACCCCTGCCTCTGGCGGCTTTGCCTGGGGGCTCGGGTTCCTGATCGTCAGTCCTCCCGGTGCGGGTCCTCACCATCTGTGGGAAAGAACATAATAGAGTTTTAGATTATTATTTTTTGATGTCAATAGTTCGCACGACAAGGGATTTCAAAGAATATGATTGTTCTTAACAGTTACATAGCCTCCCGAAGATAGATACTGACGTCTCCGTACCGATCCGCGAGACTCTAATAAACCGGCTTGTGACTTGTGACTCCTATGAACTTAGACGCTCTGATACCAACTTGTCACGATCCGATTTACCCTCCGAAAGGTATCCTGACGGCACCTAGTTTCTACGACTAGGTAAGCCTAAATTTGCGAATAAAGTTAATTAAAATGCGATAAAATAAAGACAAGAAGGGTGAAATCTAAATAAAAATAACAACGCTGCTCGGCATGTACAAATATAACCCTAAAGACCCGGAATATCACAATATAGTCACAAGTTTCTATACTACAGTAACTCTAAAACAAAACTGGAAAGAAAATACATAGAAAATCTCTATAATAATATATAATAATATGTATATAATTATATAATAATATCTATATGTAAATAATTTTTAAAATTTGTATATTCATTGATATATTCATGGTTCGGTTTGGGTCGGTTTTTCTCTAAAAAGAAACCAAATCAAGTAAGTCGGTTTTTCAAATATTGGAACCAAACCAAACCAATTAAGTCGGTTTCTTTATCGATTCGGTTTTTGTCGTTTTTCGGTTAGTCATCGATTTTTTTGTTAAATATGAGACATACACTACCAAACACATATTACGGCGACTACATTTTCAATGAAACACTATCAAATCAATTGTTCTTCGAGAAATCTATCATTTACCAAGATATATTGATGATAATTGAATCAAATAGTGATGAATAATTAAAGTACTCAATTAAAAATCGATTATTTTTAACACGAAATAAATTATTGTACTTAGCAAAAGAAAACTACCAATCAAACTAGAATGTAAAGGCAAAGAATTAGATTATTATAATAGCAAAGAACTAGACTAAAAATATAAATGACTAATATGTACCATAAATTTTAGAATTTTTTAATAAAATATACATATATATAGGTGTAATAATAAATTCAAACTACTTTAATAGTCGGGTTGGTTCGGTTTTTTTCGGTTATTTTTTTTATTAAAACCAAAACCAAACCAAATTTGATCGTTTTTTAAAATTCAAAACCAAAACCAAACCAAACTTAAAAAGTATCGGTTTTTTTTGGTCGGTTTGGTTCGATTTTTCGGGTTTTATGAATACCCCTAGATATAGATACACGCGCAAAGCGCGTACCCTAGACTAATATAATCAAATAAAAATGATAATATTAAAAATGTTCATTCAACATATTTTCTTATTCACATAATTGGCGTTTGTTGACCTTTGTGTTATATTTGACCCTGTATGGCCAATATCTTTTATGGTTATTCGCACTTCTAATTGATGTTAGTTGTTTAAATTAACACGTCAGTGAAAGCAAAGAAGCAAAGCGAGTATATTCATTTTAAGTATTTGAATTTGTAATTTTTGTATGCGTTTTATATGCACTTTAACTTTAACAAGTTACGCATATGTCGCTTTTGAAATGATGAAAAAAATAGAAAATCAGGTGAATATTGACCCTAGACTCTAGAATATGTCGACATACTTGTGATGAAGAATATTTCTTGTTATCGACTATCACCATATGCCACGTTTATTTGTGCAAATGGTAAAAATATACCCTCAATTATTTGGTATTGTTAATTAACAAATCAAACATCAGAATATACATGATCTAACTTTTCTAAAAAAGTTAAATAATCTAAAATTGGAGAAAAAAGAGTATTAGAAAGGGGGCGAGTCATATTAAACGTTAACGATTATATCTCAGTAAGAAATAAGTAATTATTTTTTTTGCTTCCACCTCGATGTCTGGTACGCTCCCTAACAAAAAGGAATTCTGTATCTCTGGTTAAGGACGAATGAGTACTTACCATTTCATCAGAACCCTTGTTCGGAGGAGGAAATCATCTTATAAAATTAAAATAGTAGAGCACAAAATAATATGTTAAGAAAGGTTAGACTTCCGCTCTTCGAGATAAAGTTTTGAAAAGAGTTAGACTCTACAAAATTAAAGTCTTGTTGACTAAAATGTACAACAGCAATTTCTTAAAAAGTTTCTTTTTGGATGAGAATATTTTTTTTAAAAAAGTTGTACGCTTTGGATAAAGATCTTAGAACAGTGATAAACATAATAAATAAGTCTAGAGAAGAAGTCAACCAAATAGAAGTAGAATTAAAAGGCTAAAGGCAGCAATTACTCATCATTCCATCAATATACAAGACTAATTTCATTCATATCTTTCTTTCACTATGACTGTGCTATGTTTTTCATATGTTTAAACCACAATATGAAAATTCAACTAAATTTTTTTATATTTTATTTCAGATCGTAAAATTGATTAAACTTTAATTGCTCAGCCATATAAAATAATGTATTTATATCTATATATATATATTAAAGCTAAAAAATTACCATATATAGTTGACATTATGGTTAAGCCAAGTGGCAACCTAATAAATTCAATAATATATAGTAACTTTATTATATATTTGACTATGTTAGTCAAATACAAATATATATATATATATATTAAAGGATAATTTTGAATTAATAGATAAAGTTTTTAAATTTGAATTAAAATAAAAAGAAATTTATCTTTTGTTACCATGTTATCATACTTAATTCGGTTAATGGTCTTATGCAATCATATTAGGAATGTTTGCTCTCTTAATTCAAATTATTTAAATACTACTTCACCTCTGGCCAAAAAAGGAAATACTCCATATAACTATAAACTCTTTTATATTTAAAATCATATAATTGTAGTTCTTTAAAAAACTATACCTAGATTTGAATAAAGCGATTTTAAAAATAAATAAATGTAATATATAGGGTACACATTTATGTATATCAAGATAACAAAAAAAGTTTAAAAGTTGATAAAAATTTACTTACATATATAATGACGTAAACCTACATGCTAGAGAAAGAAACATTACCAAACTCAGTCAATATTCAACACAATTTTTTTTTCTTTTTGAAATATGTTTGTTTGAAGAGTCAATTTAGATAAATGGACATCAAACAAATAACAAAATTTTGGCAATATAATTTCTATTTAATACCCTTCTAGGAATTAAAAGGTATAGGCCGAAGTATTTTTTTCATTGAAGAATATTAGCTTTGAATCATTAGATTACGTGAAAGATTTTTTTCTCGAATTCAAAAAGAGGGATATTGGTTTCTAATTGATAGTTTCTATAGCGATTTTCAAGTGTAACAGAAAGTATATTTTTAAAAAATTGGTATGACATGAAATAATTATTTTAAAATGTAAACAAATTATTTCGAAATGGAATTATTTTTTTAAATTATAATGTAATTTTTAAAATAAATGGCAATATATTTTCAATTTTAGTAGAGAGTTTTTAAAATAATTATAATAGAAGTCATATCATATATAAAATCAAAAAACTGAAATCTTATGGATTATTATATAAAGATATCCGGCTTGATTTATTGTTTACTTTTTATAGCTAATATACATAGAGGATATACCGATTACACACGATTATACACTTGTTATATATGAAATAACACATCATCAATTTTTGAAGTGGTTGGGTGAGAACCTATTTAGGTTGATAAGATAAAGCTGAAACATATGACATAATTTCAACCAAAGACTAAAAATATAAATAAAGTTCTTATGTAGACAATTTCTATTAAAACTCATCACTTTATTACGAAGTAAATTAATTTTGGGTAACAAGAGATAGAAAGACATAAAAATAAGATAGAAAATAAACATAGAAAAAGTATGAAAAATCTAAAAACCAGAAATAAGAGACGACAACGAATTTCTTCTTCTGTTTCATCTTTGTTTAGTGTAAAAAATTTGGAAGCCGATCTCATCGATTTCAAATATTTTTTTCAACTAAAATACATAGACTATAAGATAAGGATATCTTAGAATATATCTTTTATTTACATTGTGTGTCGTTTTAAAAAAAATTTACTATTACTAACAAACTGATATGATATTCGAATTTGAATTTAATTGTAGTTTAAGTAGTTTGCATTGTGGTTAAGCCAAGTATGGTGTCGAGAAAAAACTATTTGGCAATTTTAAGATAATATATGCAAGTTATATAATAACAATCAATTAATCTAACATTTACTGATTCAAAGAACAAATTATCTGTATGTGTACACTACTAAAATATCAGGTTTTAATGACGGAAAATTTTTGTAGCTAAATAAAAAAATCAACTGCTAATCTCATTTAGCGACTGATTAGCAAGAAATTATGCTAGTTATGAGTATTTTAGCGACAAATTAGCAAGGACGTTCGTAATTAATTACAATTTTTTTAGTGATAGGGTATTCAAATTTTCAGACATGTGGCTAGAGATATTGATAAACTCAAAATGGAGTCACACTGAAACGTTTCACCGGCCAAATAATCATGTAAATTTTTAGATAGTCGATTATAATGGATTTAAATTAAGAAAATATCTCCACTTGCATCATTATAAAGATAATCATTATTGAAATATATATATATATATATATATATATATATATATATATATATATATATAATGTTGTAGATATTGAAATTTCAAAATATAAATATTTTTTAATACATAATAGCATACCAAATAAGAATTCAAGTCGTGGTAAAAGAGTCACGTCGTAACCAAAAAATCGTTCATATTGTGCCAACCTTTGTGCTTTGCCATAGCTCATAAATACGATTTATTATTTCGCTTTGTGACTATTTTTAGGTTCCAATGACACCACTAAGAATGGTGCAAAAATAAAAATCACTACAAGATTTGAGAAAACGTTAGCCTTTTTCATGAAGTATTTCTTAACCAATATCTAATGATCTATAATTACCTATAAGGTTTAAATTTTAAAATTATTTACATATAATTCAAATAACTCACATATTTAACATGGTTAATGTCAAATATCAAAATGACATCATACTAGAAAGAAAATCACTGGCTAAAGAATTTTTTAAATTTTGGATAGACGACTAAAATTAGTTGTGAATTAAGGATAATATTTTCACTTACATTGTTATAAAAATAATTATTACTGAAAAATAAAGTTTTAGAAACTGAAAATTTAAAGTAGATTTTTTTAAAAGAAAATATCAACACACTAAATAAGAGTTCAAGCAGTAGTAAAAGAGTCAAGTCGTATCCAAAAAGTCCTTTATAGTCTCAATATTTGATTGTTTTCCCATAAATATGAGTTATTATTTTGCTTCCTGACTATTTTTGGATCCAATGACACCGACGATCGAGAATGGTATTAAAAAAGAAAAATAGAAATATAACTAGGAGATTTGAGAAATGTTTAATCATTTTCACGTAGGTTTCTTAATTAATATCCAATGATAATCTATATTTATCGAAAAAGTTTAAATTTTAAGATTATTTATATATAGTCCAAATAACTCAAATATTTAATATAGTTAGTGTCCGTGCATCCGCACGGGTACTAATACTAGTATAAAAATATATTAATAAATTCGGGCCAAGTGTGGATATAACGGGTACATTTGACATTTATCTTGACTCATAATTTATCTCATGAAAGTTCTCTAATAATTTTTTATTATATATAAATAAAGATATTAAATTTACTCGTATAATTACTGTTTATATATAATAATTGAAGAAAACACAAGATAAAGCAAAAAATTTGAAAACCCATATGTTTAAATTCATGATAAATGTAATTTATCTTTTTTCAAAACACGTGAAAATTATGAAAGCTGATTTTATTTATTTATTATTATTATTATTATCGATATTTTATTATTATTATTATTATTATTATTATTATTAATCCACCAGCACGGAGAGCCGAGAATTTATTACATCCAATTAGGGCTAGGGCTCTCAATTTCAATTCCAAGGAAATCGAACTAGGTTATTAGATTTTCCCTTCACTGTGAACAGACGACGACGAGCGTAATGGGAAGGCACAGAAGCCGTAGCAGGAGTTACAGTCCCGTGCGACGTAAACGCTACGACGAACCACGTGACCGTCGCCATGACCGTCGCTCTCCCGCACCTTCTGGCCTTCTTGTTCGTAACATCCCCCTTAGCGCCAGGTATCAATCATTTTTTATGAACACATACGCGCAAGTTAGGGTTATCTTTTGTTGCAAAATCAATTTCGTTATTGAAATTTTTCTTCGTTATCAATTTCGGTATTGAAATATTTAACATGCATTTAGCTGATTTTAATGCTTATTAGGTGGCCCTGCCTTTGAAAAATAGCAGCTGTATGAAAGTGGCAATTTTATCAATTACAGGGGCTGAAAAAATGGCTATTTCTGAATTTTACCAGTTTGAGTGTTGATTTGAGCTGTTCTTATGACATTTGTGCTTAGCAGGTAGCACCCTATGCATGTAGATTAACGGTGCACCTCTTGCCTGCAGCCACATTAATAGCTCATGCCTTAATCGATCTCAATTTTTGAGGCTTTTGGGTCCTCATACTACTTTTATGGGGGATATCATAATTTATGTTATACATATATATTTAGGTGTTGCTTCTCCTACTTAAACTCAAGAGTGTATGTTCCTTTGTGGAATTAGTCTGATATTAATATTATTGGTTAAAAAATCAGCTTAATAGAGGAAATTTCAAATCAAAATTCCCAACTTTAATAATAAAAATAAACTGAGATTCTTGATAGTTATAAAAGTTGTATTGGATATTTTTTTATCAGTAGAACCGGAGGTTTTAAAATTGAAAATCTCGCAAAAGCCGTGAGGTACATGGGATTTGAAGCACAAAGCGAGAAATAAAGCACATGCTTTCTTGAAGTGAAGACAACAATTTATGAAATAAAAATTTATCAAACTTATATATAGTATTATAATAATCAAATTGCAACTGGCATAACTATTTGCAGCATCCAGTATGCAATAACGTCGATGCTAGTCTAACGTATGAAAGTTGAGATTCAAATAACTGACCGCTTGTTGTTGACATCTCTTTACGCATCATTATTTGAAGTGCACAGTTCTTTGAAGCGTATGACTTCACTCATAAAGTGATAAGCCTTCACTTTTTATCACTTTTCACCGCTTTAAGCTACAAAGTGATGGATTTTAATGACGCTGAGTGAAATGTTGTCTAACATTTTGGAATGTCTCAAAATGGAAAGAGGCATTAACTTGAGCTCCTCTCACACCATAAAAGCCCTCCTGAACTTGTCTCAGCAACATCGTTCGAATTTGAATTACATTATCCATCAATACCTTTTTATTCTCATCGTTTTCAGGGACTAGATTCATGAATGTTCTCCAAGGAAATTGGATCAATTGGCACATGAACATTGTAGTAACACCTCAATGCTATATTGTATTTAATGAACACCATATCAATGAGTTGTTTGAGTTTCATTTTTTTCGACTTGTATTTGCAAAAGATAATTAAATTAAGCATTGATTGATCTATCAATCAACTATTCAGACACAAGAAGATTTATGTAAACACTTAACGCGAGATCTCACTTATTTGATTTCTCCTTCCTATCCGTTAGACAATGGACACTTTTTATTTTGATTCTTTTTCAATGATCGTGTTTTAGACTAGTAACAAATTTCTTACCTGCAGTGTTATCAAAGGCGAAAAGCGCAAAAAAGCTCTAAGTTCTATTGGGGCTTTAAGCGCAAAGCGAAAATAAAGCGTGTGCTTTAATGAAGAAAGGCGCAAATGGAGAAAAACTACATATATGTGGATATCGTCCAAGACTAATATCTATAAGCATAAATATCAAATATAAAGACAAAGAAATTGAAGAAAATTTACGATAAAGTAAAATATCAACTGTTTAGTGTTGCCTCTTCAGGATTACACTCATTGGCAGGGAAAAGTATGCCTTAAGTATGCCTTAGAGCATTGATGACTACACTAAAGCGCCCGCTAAGCGAGGCGAAGCGCTCAACATGTTTGGAGCCTCGCTTCAGGGCTTAAGCGCCTTTGATAATACTGCTTACATGTTCAAACACATCCAAATCCGTTAACACCTAGACTTTCTCCTTGGAGCACTAGCACTCTCATCTCTGACGGAGAGGTTGAATTATGATGCTATGCAATAAGCTCTCTTCCTTATCTACAAACATCGATACATGTGGGCTTTATGGTTTCTTATATTTCAGATGGCTTTAAAAACCTTTTGAAATAATATAGCTAGTAAAAAGAAATGAATTGCAGATTGCAGAATTTATACTGCCTGTCAGTTCCAACGGTGTGGGATAATAGTGGGTATGTTGTTGTTTCTGCATGTCAGTTAATATGGCTCAATAAAAGTTGAAGCTCTCCATCTTTCTGAAGGTTGGGTTGATTTGTTTTCCATTTCTGTTTCATAAACTGAAGATTGCTTTCCCTCTCTGTCTCCCTCTCTTTCTCAGTCTCTAAGCAGAAGTTGCTATAGTTGTGGATAAAGTTAATCATTTTGTGCTTGTTCTGCAGGCCAGAAGATGTCAGGGTCCCCTTTGAACGTTTTGGTCCTGTAAAAGATGTCTATCTGCCCAAGAATTACTATACTGGGTATGCATACGCCTTTACATTTTCTGCACTTGGTACTGTATTCTGCAATATGGGTCTGGTTCCATGTCCTGCTATTTGTGAATATCACTATGGTCAATAACAACCCAACTTCGACTCAGTTCCTTGCTAGTTAGGGTCGGCAATATGAATCCTCACTATCCTTTTCGCTTCATCTAGATGTCTCATTCTAATATTCAATAAATTAGGCTCTAATACTAGAAGTCCTTTACATTTTTTTATCGTCATACAAATCTCCCACAATGATTGAAAAACTGCTCTAGCAAATATTAGCCCAAGTGAGCATATCAAAGAATAAGCCTTAATCTCAACTAGTTTGTATTGTCTATGTGTGATCTTTTTCTTTCTGTATACTCTATTTGTCTCTAAGTTTGCATGAATTTCAAGAGATTGTAGATTCTTCAAAACAATTGCATTCCATGTGGCTTTGATTCTACCTCATTCTCTTTTTGATATGCTCACTTGGGCTAATATTTGCTAGAGTAGTTTTTCAATCATTGTGGGAGATTTGTAGATTCTTCAAGACAATTGCATTCCATGTGGCTTTGATTCTACCTCTATCTCTTTTAACATCTGCAACCATCATGTTTCACACTTTTTAGCCGATGCTCCTGGAGGGTCTATGTAAGACCTAACCTAATCACATCAAGCAACCTCACTTCCATAAATCGACAAGTTTTACATTGACTGTCGACGTATTGTACCCCTCCTTTATCTAAGTTTTTGACTAGGTATCAGCAATGTAAGCAAGTTCGCTGTGACATTTTATCTATTTCTTTTTCCAAAAATAATCTCAACTTATATGTAGGGAACCACGAGGATTTGGCTTTGTGAAGTTCCGTTATGCCGAAGATGCAGCTGAAGCAAAAGCACACTTAAACTGTACAGTTATTGGTGGACGTGAAATTAGAGTTGTTTTTGCGGAGGAGAATCGAAAGACCCCTCAAGAAATGAATAGGGTTTTACGCACAAGGTGCTACATATATGTGGTTTGCTTCGAGTTGCAATCATGTTGATTATCAATCTCTTTTCCAGCTCAAGTATTGTTCACCCACAGTGAATCTAAGTCTACTACTTTTCCTGTTTAACTAGTGGACCTAGTGCTCGAGGCAGCTACAGGAGACACAGTCCACAAAGGTTCCCAAGTCGCAGATATCACTGTCAGTTTGAATTTTAACTCTCTTACTAAAAGTAACTGTTTAGTTTCTCAATGAATCATTTAACTTCTGATGCTGATTTATATGATATTGCATTGACGCCCCCAACCCTCCGAAATTAAAAAAGGAAAAAGAGAAGAAAGAAGTAAACTTAGTACTGTTAGAGTCAAGGGTATTGTCTTCTTTTAAGAGTAATGGTCTAGAATTTTCTATGGCAGCTTACTCGCGCTCGGCTTCCCCAGCACGACGTGACTCAAGGTTTGTATTTCATAACAGACGTTTTGCTTGTATTCTCCTATTGTTTGTTTGTCTTTGAGCAAGGACTGCAACTGATTCTAACGGGACAAAATCTAGTGAGAAGATCTATTGTGATAAAAGAAATCTGTAGCCTGTAGTCATAGTATCAGCAATTTCATTGCCTGACGTGCCCAATTTCAACTATCAAGACAAAATTGGTCATTTTCCCTACATTTAGAGATAAATGTTGCTCTAAAGAGAGACTTTGCATGTTGATCTGTTTGATTCCTTTTCAGCATTACGGTGCATGTCCTTCGTCAGTGAGCTTCTTCTTTGTAAAATTGCAGTTATTTGCCTTGCATCATCAAGACACTCTGTATTGTTGCTTTATCTATTTTTCTTGCCTATTTTTTGTAATGATTAAATTTTTTGTTTGTTAATTACCTTTTTTGGATAGTGATGTAGCATATTTATATCTGCCAAAGTAGTGGTTGCCTCACTCTATCCACTTGATTTTAGGAATTGATCTTTTCTCTATTTATTTATTTATTTATTTATTTGTTTGTTTTCTCTTGTCCTGGAATACTGAGGTTTTCTCCATCCCTTGAGTTGTGGTGGCTTATTAGGTTCTTTAGCTTTCTAATTCTATTGAATACTTATTTGGGACACACTATTATAGATTATGTCAAATGTCTTGCAGGCATATGTCATCTATCCTGTAGATTTTTGAATGACATCTGCTGGTGGCTTTATTAATGCAGATGCTTAATTGAGAAAGAGACTTAAAGAATTCTGGCCTAATAAAGACAATTGAGAAAAGGGACCATAAAGTCAAAGATTACTTGCTCATGAAATGTGATGAATCTCCGGAAGTTTCAAATCACCATCATCAAAGTCATGTGATTTTCCTTTTCTGGGTTTTTTTCTAGTAAGGATGAGCCTTCTATCGTACCTCGGAGAACCAATTGAAGTGGTGTGGACATATTTCAGTCACAATGACCTTCATTGCTTATCTTTAAATTCATGTTTTATTTCTTAATGTTGCACAATATCCAGTTAGAGAGAAAATTTAGAGCTTATAGTTGGCCAAAGAAAGAATTCACCTTCAAAGAGGCAAAAACGTTTTTTACTGATTGGCATTTCATGAGAATGCCCAAGGAAAGCTATCTCGAGATTTGGGGCAAAGAAGAGCTTTGAAGTGATCAGATGCTGAAGAACTGTACCATTTAGTGCTTAAACAGTCTGGATCAAACTGTAGTTTTTTCCAGACTATGAAATAAGGATACAGGTAAAGGTTGTGATTCAGTAGATTAGATATTGAAGGAATCTACCTTTCATGGTTTGTTTAAATGTCAGTCTTATTTTTTGAGTAGTTTGTGGCATTGTGAGTTGGAATAGCAGTCATTTGAGAACCAGTGCTAGTCTTCTTACTTGTTTGTACTGTTTTGAACTTCATGGATTACTGCAAAAACTACATTGAAACTTGTTATTAAGCGGCTTAAGTACACTATGGTTCACAGGGACAGGGATCGTGAGAATCGGGATGATTACTATTCTCCAAGGAGATGCAGGTCAAAATCTCCGTCTGTGTCTCCAAGGGATGAAAGAAATTATAGGTTGGATGGAAGATCTTCAAGACAATCCCGGCAAATGTCCAGGTCAAATTCTCCACGCGTTCAGAAAAAAGGTAGGTCCAGCCCGAGTCCAAGAGATAATAGTCCGATTGCTCATGATGTGGACTCTGCCCCAAGGAGGCTCGAGAGACCTGGAAGAAATGCAGACAGCTCAGCCAGATCTCGCTCTAGGTCCTACAGGTTTGTGAAACATTAAATTGAACTAGTCTGTACAATGCATGCCCTTTCGATATGTTAGTACTCTATATACATTTGTTCCTTCATGTACACATACAGCTGTCCTTTTTTGGTGGTTCGAAGGGCCGTTATGGATATACTATTACATAGCAGCTCAAATCAGCACCCTTTTGGTAGAGAGTTGGTTTTTGAGGCTTTGAGCTGTTGCTACTAAACGACGAGATACGACTTGTCATTTTATGGCCGTTATGGATATACCATGACATACAGTTGCTGGTCATGATGATAGTAGGTGACTAGCGGAGAAAAGATTAGAAAATGCTTTCTGTGGTCGGGTTGTATTTTTTACCTGCTCCCTACTATAAGAATGCTACTAACCTGGTTTCTTTGGTGATTTTCCCTTATTTGACTTGTTTTCTGCCCTCTCTTTGCAGTCCTCGTTGATGGTTTGCTCTTTGTTATCACCATCTGCTGGTCTTTTTGGAGGTTTTGGAAAAAAAGTATCTGCAATATCTTGATATAGAGATTGGCTACATATGCAAAGCTATAATAGATTAGAACCTTACGGTTATGTCTGTTATGCTCGGGTTTTCTTTTTGTTATCTCAGTTTGAACTGATGGACTATTGTAATATAAACATGGTCATGGGTTAACATTAGCTATTTTCTGTTTTTATCTTACCAGTTCTCTAAATTTTAAGGTTCGGGGGACTTATAGTAATAGTTTCATTTCCTTGTCCTCTGACTGCCATTAAGTTTTACTTTGTTAATCGAGGATGGAGCAGTTAAAATAGTGAAACAAATGGATATGACAGGAAATCAAATCCAAATGTGTAGTAACATCCTGCACCTTTCAACCTGTACGTACTACATTATTGAGACGTTATGTATCGGTGGAAGTTCTTAATTAATCAAGCCCCAATAAGAGATGCAAGGCTTTAGTTTTCAATGAGTATGTGACTTTCTATGGTGTGCGTTGATAAGTTGAAAAGGAGTACTTTATTATAATCTTTTTAGTTATACGATAGTATAAAACAAAATAGTCATTACAATATTGGTGCGTAAATCTGAATTTTACATTATTAGGCGAGGTTGTGGATAATGTAGTAAGTTTGAGTTGGCAAACGAGAGAAAAAGGTAGATAACAAGTTACGAACGCTAAAAATCCAGTGAATGATGGTTGTAAATAAGCTTCCAAACAAGAATCTGTAAGTGTTGGTACAAGTAGTAGTAGGAACCGAGCTATGAACAATTACAGTGGAACTAAAGAAGCCAGCTCCTCATCTGGCGTGAAAATTATTTTGATAGAACAATCACAATATCCAAATGTATACTAACAGACATGGATCAGGCTCAAGAAAATATAAATTTGTTTAAATCACATCATGCTTGAAATAATTAATGTATTCAAGAGAAAAGTATCACTTGGTGGAAAAGGAAGCGACCATCCTTTGAGGAAAGCGTAATAGCTCACTGGTCTGGGCAAAAAGATAGGGTTGAATGCGACTCTACCAATACCAATCTCCTCTGGAGCGAGGACAAGCAACTACGCGTGGTATCGGTAATGATTAACATCTTCCTTTTTTTGAGAGAGGGGAACCCCCTCTACTCGACAATGCAACTCCCATGCTCACAGCTAGTCAGAGCAAAAAAGTTCACTTCCCTCTTTCTCTTAAAGCTGACTTCAGTCTCGTAATCGTCTTTCCTAAAATCCTAACGTAAGGTGTATTGATCCGCCGAATTCATTACTGACTTCACTAGGATCAATTAGGTGAAAGGATTCTGCAAAGTTTGTCGCCTTTATACTTGGTAGAGCTAGTAACATTTAGTCTATTTTCATAACTCAAAAAAGTCATTTTATCTCTAAAAACAGAATAAAATTTTAAGCAGGCAATTGCCATGTATTATAGTGTAAAAATAGCAGGGGCTAGCCAGTTTTCGGACCGGTAATTGAAAAATAGCAAGTATTTGCAAAGTCATTAAAACATAGCCACTATTTTGCTGTAACACGGAAAGTTCCAGCATAATGTATTGGAGATTGGTGCACCTCTGTATGAACTTCCAATATAATATGCTGGAACTCCAACACGCGAAAAGTTCCAGCATAATATACTGGAGATTGGAGCACCTGTGTATGAACTTCCATCAGACCGATATATTATACTGAACTCCGGTATATGATGCTGGAAGTCCAGTATAATATACTGGAGTTCCAATACATTATACTAGAATTCTAGTATAATATACTGAAGTTCCAACATATTATACTGGAATTCTAGTATATTATGCTGGAATAATTTTCGGATTTTGAATAGTGTTTTCGTTCAGATTTATCTTTACCTAAAAATTGGCTAAATTTCAATTACTTTGAAATTGTGATTAATTTGCAATTATCACATGTAAATCTGATTATTTTTGAAATTTTCCTTGTTATAATCCACAAGCAGCCCATTTCTTCATGGGCTTTTAGAGAAGGGCTCAACTAAACAAGACCCTTTTCTGGTTCTATTCCAACGAGCCCCCAAAGCTAGATAGTCCCACACCGACTAATTGCTGAAGCTTTCGCAGTTTATATTGTAAAAGCTCAACTTGGGGGTTTGTCCCTTCGGGGACATCCGATAAAATTGGAACGATACAGAGAAGATTAGCATGGCCCCTGCGCAAGGATGACACGCACAAATCGAGAAATGGTCCAAATTTTTTTTGCCACCTCGCCGGCGGTGACACTCCGAATCATTCTTTATTTAGTTTTCATATCAGCATAGTGGTGCTCTGGTGCCATTATTGCATCGGTTAAATTCTAGGTTGAGAATTTTATCTATGTATTTGGAATTCTAATTTGACTAAGAAGGGAAGAGTTGATGATTACTTAGAGGAATTTGAAACATTGAGAGCTCAAATGTTGGTTATAAATCCTATTTTGAATGAAGCTTATTTCATAGTATCTGTATAATTGTTTCGACCTTCTACATATATCTTTTTCATTTCTTTTTCTTGAGCTGAAGATTTATTGGAAACACGTTCTCATTATCCTCCCTAGACTGCAAGATTACACTGGATGCGTCGCTGTTGTTGTTGTTGTACATTAACTCATGCTATAGAACAAGCTAGGATTCAGGAGATGATGCTGAAACTTGTAGGGTCAGCTTACAACAGTCTACTTAGTTGGAGGTACTTCGGTTTTGATGCAAGCTAGGATACAGTCAACTTTTTGTTTATGTCATCAAATAAACAAAAAGGAAAATGTCATTAAAGCTGGAGATGGAGAAGTGTGGCCTAAGAAAATTATTTCTAATGGATCAAGGGTGTTGTCCTGTTCTTTGGAGTTGTTTCAAAACCAGAATGTGGAAGGAGTAACTGAGTTAATTTTATTCATGCTTTGAACTTTTCTATTTTTACCCAAAAGTCACTTTTTTTTTTGTTACCTAAAAATTATTTAACTTTGTGTTCATTAATCAAAAGTCACTATTCTATCCTTTGTTACACAAAAATCATTTTATTTTGCTCTAGTTATCACAAAACTCACATTTGCTAGATTTTATAATATTTTTACTTGAAAAGTCTATTATGCCCTTGAAATAGTTCTAATATTAATTGGACAGAAAAAAGTGGGAATTGAAGATGTTACATAAGCTTTATTTCTGAGAAATAGTTTTAACAATATCATTATTTGGATAGTTGAGTGCTTGGAGTTCGAGTTGCTGACAATTCCAAAAACTGGTCATTACGCTAATTCCAGTTTGATGTGTTCTTTTGATCTGTTTACTAATGGATATACACATATTATTCATAGATTATACATATATTATATATTTGTCTGATTATTTTTAATTCAAGTGATTGGATGACCGGCTATCTAGGTTAATGCTTCTATATATAATATAACGGCAACCAGTTGTTTTGTTAAAATGAGTAGGAAAGACACAATGGGGGTAGTTTTTCTTCTTTGATAAACAAGATTTTATACTTAGTTGACAATTAGCTTCACACTCCATCTTTTCCTTTTTAGAGTAAAATTGCTAACTAGGTTGAAAACATAAATAAAGAAAAAAACAGAAGAAGAGTTGTTGTTAACCATAAATTTGACAGGAATGAAGTTTAAGCAATATTAACTCAAACTATTTGTCTCTTTTTATTGCCAACTCCATTTAGTAGATGCCCATATTTGAATTTGTTTTTCTATAGTAAGAATTTTGAGAAGTAAAATGGTACAAATGCATCAAAAGATCTTGTAGATCTTCTGCAAATCAAAGATTAATAAGCAACAAGATCTAAATATGATGAAGTTTAAAATATCTCCTGCTACAATAAATCATACCCTTTATTATCAAATTATCATTTCAATATGTTTTCTTAAACTCTGTTCCAAATCCCTGGATTAAGCTAGCGTTTGGTCATAGATTTTCAAATTTATTTTGAAAAATCTGATTTGGGTGAAGTTGGTTTGAAGATGAAAATGTGTTTGGACATCATTTTTCAAAACATATTTCCCAAATTTATTTTGAAAAAACATGAAACATAACTTATACCTACAAGTTCTAGAAAGTATCACAAATACCAAACACTACCGTTATCAATAATATTCATTATATTATCTGACCCGACCCGAAATCCCACCTACAGGCCATGATGACGTCCAACGTTGTACCCGCTAGACAAGCCAACGTTTTGAATAAATAAACTCATTAACAGTTAAAATGAACAAGATAACTAAGGCAGTTGTGATTAACAATATGGAAGTTAACAAATTTCAAAATATATAACAAGCTTCGAAATAAACCCCGTAGATATAATCCAGAACTGGTGTCACCAACTCACGAACTGCCTATGAGATTACTAAATACGATGGTCTGAAAAAATAAATACATATAACTGTCTTTGAAACTATAGAATAAGACAAGAATGAGGGAGAAGGGTAGAAGGTGACGCCAAGGCCCACGAGCGTCTGCGGGACTACCTCGAAGTCTCCTGAATGGACTGAAGGATACTCCTTCCGTCAACGTCCACTGGGTCCGGCTGCGTAATCTGCACAACATAAAGAAGTGCAGGTGCAACATCAGTACAACCGACCACATGTACTGAGTAAGTGCCGAGCCTAACCTCGGCGAAGTAGTGGCGAGGCTAGGACACGGCCACAATTAATACCTGTGCATTTTAATAACATAACATGAAATAAACAGGAAATACAGTTACGGGGAAGAACATGCTGGGGATAAAAGGGACAACAATAATTAAACAGCCGGAATAAAGTAATGACTGAAATGTAGAAGTAAGGCAGGAAGTAACAACTCAAAACCACTAAATATACAGAAAAAGGCACGACATGTCCCCTCGTGCATAGCCTCACAATCACTCGACACAGAATGTCCCCTCGTGCGTAAATAATAAAGACACTCGGCACGGAATGTCCCCTCGTGCATAACCTCACAATCACTCGGCACGGAATGTTCCCTCGTGCATAAATAATAATCACTCGGCACGGAATGTCCCCTCGTGCATAACCTCACAATCACTCGGCACGGAATGTTCCCTCGTGCATAAATAATAATCACTCGGCATGGAATGTCCCCTCGTGCATAAATAATAATCACTCGGCACGGAATGTCCCCTCGTGCATAAATAATAATCACTCGGCACAGAATATCCCCTCGTGCAGGATGTATATAAAAACAACAATTTGATATGAAATTTAACAATAAGAAATCTCAACTGTACAGAAATAATCAATAAAATTCTATCGTCCTGGCAAGGGACTCAACTATAACTAGGGGTGTTCATGGTTCGGTTTGGATCGGGTTTTTCCTAAAACGAAATCAAACCAAGTAGGTCGGTTTTTGAAATATTAGAACCAAACCAAACCAATTAAGTCGGTTTTTTCTTAAATATAAGACATACACTACCAAGCACATATTTCGAGGACCAAATTTTCAACGTAACACTATCAAATCAATTGCCCTTTGAGAAATCTATTATTTACTAAAATATATTGATGATAATTATTGAATCAAATAGTGATAAATAATTTAAGGACTCAATTTAAAATATTTTTTTTAAAACATGAAATGGAGTCTTACACTTAACAAAAGAAAACTACCAATCAAACTAGAATATAAAGGTAAAGAATTGTACTAAAAATGCAAACGATTAACATTCACCATAAATTTTTTGAAACTTTGTATAAAAATATACATATATATATAGGTGTAATAATAAATTTAAAATAGTTATTCCTATAGTCGGTTTGGTTCGGTTATTTTTTGATTAAAACCAAAACCAAACCAAATTTGATCGGTTTTTAAAATTCAAAACCAAAACCAAACCAAACAAAAAAGTATCGATTTTTTTGGTCGGTTTGGTTCGATTTTTCGGGTTTTTATGAACACCCCTAGCTATAACCAAATTCGCTCAGAGGTATAATTTCAACAGTAAAAGCCTCAACTGAACAATTAATCAATAACTTCCCACGTCATGAAACAACATCAACGTATCACTTCTAAATCACCAATTACTCAAAGCACAGAGAATATCAAGAACACGGTATAATTTATCACATTTGACTCACGGCATGCTTGGCCACAACATATAGGTACTCTTCACCTCACCTATACGTTGGACATGAATTACACATAGCAAATAAGACTCTATACCTATTTCCTCAAGCTAAGGTTAGTCCAAACACTTACCTCGGCTCCAAAAATGCAAGTCAAGCCTCAATCACAACCTTTACTCTCGAATCCGACTCCGAAACGATAATATCTAGACATAATTGGATTCATAACATTAACATTCAATAACTCAATCCTAACGCCTAATTATACATTTCTCATCATTCTTCCAAAAATACCAAAATTCGACCCCGGGCCCGCTTGGTCCAAACACGAGGTTCGGACCAAAACCCGATCACCCATTCCCCCACGAGCCCGAATATATAATTTTTTTTGAAATCCGACCCCAAAACGAGGTTGAATTCCTAATAATTCTAAAAGCCCTAACTCTACTCAAAACCCCCAATTCCTACCTTTGAAAACCCTAGGATTCTTGATGATAATTGATGAAAAACGTTAAAAAGTTGAAGGAAATAAATTAGTGAACACTTACCTACGATTTGGGAAGAAAATCTCTTGAAAAATCGCCATAAGTCTTCTATTTTTGAGAAAAAGTTTGAAGAAGAACGTCTGAAACTGTTTTTAAAAGAACTTCACTACTCGACTCTCGCACCTGCGGAAAATGGCTAGGCCCACCGGGGGCCGCACATGCGAAATCTTACCCGCTCCTGCGGAAGGTAGTCCGCAGCTGCAAGAGGGACCGCACCTGCGGACAAAACGTCATACCTGCGGCCCTAGGCTCGCAGGTGCGGGCACACCAGAACTGGTGCACCAGTAGTGTTTCCTTGAGTCCAAACACTCCGAACACCTACCCGAAACACCCCCGAGCCCTCGGGGCTCAAAACCAAATACAAACACACCCTCATAAGCATCCTACAGACTTGTTCGAGTAATTAGACCACCAAAATAACATCAAAAACCATGAATTAACCTCCAAAATCTATAGAATTTTCTCAAACTTCATAAACTTCTAAATTTCCCATTTTTGATCCGAAACATGTCAAACCAAGTCTGTTTCTTACCAAATTTTACAGACAACTCATAATAATCATATTAAACCTGTTTTGGGCTTCGGAACCATAATACGGGCCCGATAACGCAGGTTTCACATCAAAGTTTATTTTCAAAAGCCTTTATTATTTTCAGAAAACAATTTTCTTTAAAAATTCATTTCTCGGAATTCGATTCCGGGCATACGCCATAGTCCCATATTTTCCTACGGACCCTTCGGGACCGTCAAATCACGGGTCCGGGTACGTTTACCAAAAATGTTGACCAAAGTCAACTTTATTCAATTAATTATCATAAATTCAACTTTTTATCAAATTTTCACATAAAGTCTTCCCGGCTACGCGCCCGGGCTGCACACGCACATCGAGGTAAGATTAACGGAGGCTCTCAGGGCCTTGGTACACAATTTTAGTTAAATTTACAAAGGATGACCTTTTGGGTCATCACAATCTCCACCTCTAAAACAAACGTTCGTCCTCGAGCAGACATAGAAGGGTACCTGAATCAGGGAAAATGTGGGGATATCGGCTCCGCATGTCGGACTCGGACTCCCAGGTAGCTGCCTCAACCAGCTGACCTCTCCACTGAACACTAATCGAAGGATAACTCTTTGATCTCAACTGACGAACCTGCCGAGCTAATATGGCTACCGGCTCCTCCTCATAAATCAAATCCTTGTCCAACTGGACACCGCTGAAGTCAAGTACATGAGATGGATTCGCAATATACCTCTGGAGCATAGACACGTGAAACACCGGGTGCACGACTGATAAACTTAGTGGCAAGGCAAGTCTGTATGCCATCTCTCCTACCTTATTCAAAATCTCAAATGGACCAATGTACCTAGGGCTCAACTTGCCCTTCTTTCCGAACCTCATCACACCCTTCATGGGCGACACCCGAAGAAATAACCGGTCTCCTATCATAAATGCCAAATCTCGAACTCTACGATCCGCGTAACCCTTTTGCCTGGACTGAGCTGTACAAAGTCTATCCTGAATAGTCTTCACCTTGTCCAAGGCATCCTGGACTAATTCAGAACCCAACAATCTAGCCTCTCCCGGCTCAAACCATCCGATTGGAGACCGACACCGTATACCATACAACGCCTCATACGGAGCCATCTGAATACTCGACTAATAGCTATTGTTGTAGGAAAACTCAGCTAAAGGCAAGAACTGGTCCCATGAACCACCAAAATCAATGACACAAGCCCGTAACATATCCTCCAAAATCTGAATAGTACGCTCGGACTGTCCGTCCGTCTGAGGATGAAATGCTGTGCTCAACTCAATCTGTGTGCCCAACTCTCGCTGAAATACTCTCCAGAAATGGGAGGTAAACTAAGTACCTCGGTATGATATAATGGATATGGGCACCCCATGCAGTCTAACAATCTCTCTCATATAGATCTTTGCTAACTTCTCCGCTGAATACGAAACTGATATCGGAAGGAAGTGTGCTGACTTGGTCAGCCTATCCACAACAACCCACACCGCATCCAAAATCCTCTGGGTCTGTGGGAGCCCAACTACAAAATCCATGGTGATACGCTCCCACTTCTACTCGGGAAGCTGAATCTGCTGCATCAAACCTCCGGGTCTCTGGTGCTCGTACTTCACCTGTAGACAGTTCAAGCACCGAGCTACATAAGCTACAATATCTTTCTTCATCCTACGGCACCAATAGTGCTGCCGCAAGTCCTGGTACATCTTTGCGGCACCCAGATGAATGGAATACCGAGAACTATGGGACTCCTGTAGAATCAACTCACGGATACCATCGACATCAGGTACAAAAATACGGCCCTGCATCCGCAGAACTCCCACATCATCAACCGTAACCTGCTTGGTACCTCCGTGGCGGACTGTATCTCTAAGAACACATAAATGGCGATCATCACACTGCCTGGCCCGAATACGATCATACAATGAAGAACAGGCCACAGTATGGGCCAAAACACCGCCAGTCTCAGAAACCTTCAATCTCACGAATCGGTTGGCCAAATCCTGAACATCCAAAGCAAGAGGTCGCTCTCCGACTGATAAATAAGCAAGACTACCCATACTGGATGACTTCCGGATCAAAGCATCGGCCACCATATTGGCCTTCCCCGGATGATAAAGAATGGTAATATCATAGTCCTTTAACAACTCTAACCACCTTCTATGCCTCATGTTCAACTCCTTTTGCTTGAATAGATATTGTAAACTCTTGTGATCCGTGAACACCTCACATGGCACACCATACAAGTAATGCCTCCAAATCTTCAACGCATGAACAATAGCTGCTAACTCCAAATCATGAACTGGATAATTCTTCTCATGAACCTTCAACTGACGAGAAGCATAGGCTATGACCTTGCCACCCTGCATCAACACTACACCGAGCCCAACCCGTGAAGTATCACAATACACGGTATACGGTCCTGAACCTGTGGGCAACACTAACACTGGTGCTGTGGTCAAGGCTGTCTTGAGCTTCTGAAAGCTCGCCTCACACTCATCAGACCACCTGAACTGGGCACCCTTCTGGGTCAACCTAATCATCGGGGCTGCTATAGATGAAAAGCCCTCAACAAATCGGCGATAATAACCTGCTAAGCCCAAGAAACTCCGAATCTCTGTAGCTGAAGTGGGTCTAGGCCAATATCTGACTGCTGAAATCTTCTTAGGCCCACATGAATACCCTCCACAGACACAACATGGCCCAGAAATGCCACTAAACTAAACCAGAACTCACACTTAGAAAATTTGGCATACAACTGCCTATCCCTCAGAGTCTAGAGGACGACTAGAAAGTGCTCCTCATGCTCCTCTCGGCTACGGGAGTAAATCAAGATATCATCAATAAACACAATCACAAATGAGTCCAAATATGGCCCGAACACATGGTTCATCAACTCCATAAAAGCAGCGGGGGCATTTGTCAACCCAAATGACATCACCAAGAACTCATAATGCCCATAACGAGTGCGAAAGGCCGTCTTAGGGACATCAGACGTCCTAATCCTCAACTGATGGTAACCTGATCTCAAGTCTATCGAAAACACTGTAGCACCCTGAAGATGGTCAAATAGATCATCAATCCTCGGCAAAGGATACTTATTCTTAATAGTAACCTTATTTAGTTGCCGGTAGTCAATACACATCCTCATCGAGCCATCTTTCTTCTTTACAAACAACACTGGAGCACCCCAAGGAGAAACACTAGGCCTAATGAAGCCTTTATCCAACAAATCCTGCAACTGCTTCTTTAATTCCTTCAACTCTGGCGGGGCCATACGATACATCGGAATAGAAATGGGCTGAGTGCCCTGAGCCACCTCAATACAAAAGTCAATATCCCTGTCGGGTGGCATACCCGGCAGGTCAGCAGGGAATACCTTTGGAAACTCACGAACCACGGGAACAAACTCCATAGAAGGAACCTCAGCACTAGAATGACGAACATAGGCCAAATAGGCCAAACAACCCTTCTCGACTATACGTCGAGCCTTCATTTAAGAAATAACTCTACCAGAAGAATGGCTAGGAGTCCCTCTCCACTCCAAGCGAGTTATTCCTGGTAAGGCTAAGATCACTGTCTTGGCATGACAATCCAGAATGGCATGATAGGGAGATAGCCAATCCATCCCCAATATAACATCAAAGTCAACCATATCCAGAAGCAAAAGATCAACCTAAGTCTCCATCCCACCAATAACTACTATGCAAGCACGGTAGACTCGATCTACCGCTATAGAATCACCCACCGGGGTAGACACATATGCGGGAGCACTCAGGGAATCACGGGGCATGCTCAAATAAATGGCAAAGTATGAAGACACATAATAGAAAGTAGAACCCGGATCGAATAACACCGAAGCATCTCGGCTGCAAACTGAAACCATACCTGTGATAACTGCGTCAGAGGCCTCAGCCTCAGGCCTGGCCGCAATAACATAGCATCGGGGCGGAGCCCCTCCAACTTGAACATTTCTAGGTCGACCTACTGCGGCCTGACCTCTACCACTCGTGGCATGTCCTTCACCTCTATGAGTTTGACCTCCACCTCTGGCACCACGACCACCCCCCTAGCTGGCTGAGGGGGTGAGGGTGCACCTGATGTAGGAACCATGGCACGGGAACCCTGATACTGAGAACCACCAAAACCTCGGGGGCAAAACCTGGAAATATTCCCCACACCACCGCAAGTGAAGCAAGACTCTGGCTACTGAGAATACTGACCCTGGAACTGTCCCTGACAACCAGAATGACCATCCTGAAAGCTCTGAATCGGCGGTGCACTGATGGGAGCTGAAGGTGCACTGTAGGATACCTGAAGTGCCGACTGATAAGTCCTAGGGGGATGACCTCTGCCAAAGGAATCTCTGCCTCTAGATGAGGCACCCCTGAATCGGCCGAAATAACGAGGTCTCTTGTCAGAACCCTGACCACTGCCCTGCGATAATACCATCTCAATGCGCCTAGCCACATCGGCTGCATCCTGAAAGGAGATATCAGTACCCGTCTCCCTGGCCATCTGAAGTCTGATAGGTTGGGCCAAACCCTCAATAAACCTCCTCACTCTCTCTCGATCCGTGAGGAGTATCATAATAGCATGCCTGGCTAGAGTAATGAACCTGGTCTCGTATTGAGTGACGGATATGGAGCCCTGCTGGAGACGCTCAAACTGCCTCCGAAGATCCTCTCTCTAAGTACTGGAAGACACTTTCCCAAGAATAACTCAGAAAATTGAGCCCAAGTCAGAGGTGAAGACCCAGCTGGTCTGGTCAAGCAATAATCTCTCCACCAAGTCTTGGCGGTGCCAGAAAGACGAAATGTAGCAAAATCAACTCCATTGGACTCCACAATGCCCATGTTCCGAAGAACCTCATAACAGCTGTCTAAATAATCTTGGGGATCCTCTGATGGTGCACCAGTAAATGTAGTAGTGAATAACTTGGTGAACCGATCCAACCTCCATAGAGTGTCTGCTGACATGGCTGCTCCCTCAACTGCCGGTTCCACAATACCCGGCTGAGCTACTCCGGCTTTCTGAGGTGCCGGAGTCTGGAACTGAGTGGCAAACTGCTCTGGTGTATGAATAGCAAGAGTCTGGGTCCCTCCCCAAGCCTGAGAACCCGCTGGTGCAGTAGGAAGAAGACCGGCCTGAGCCACACTCTCCATGAGTCCCACCAAGCGTATTAGAGTGTCCTTAAGCACCGGGGTAGCAATGAAACCCTCTAGTACCTGAGCTGGTCCAACTGGGAATGTCTGAGTAGGTACCTCACCAACAAAGTCTACCTGTGGGTCCTCTACTGGGGCTGCTTCTATGGGTTGAACCCTGCCCCTGCCTCTAGCACGGCCTCAGCCTCGACCCCTCGTAGGAGCTACAATAGGAGGATCGGGCTGTTGGTCGGTCGATGAGGAAGCACGCGTTCTCTCCATATTCGGGAGAGTAGAATAGAGACTCAATTAGTATTTAGAATTCAAATGGCACGACAGAGAATGAAAGATATGAAGTTATTCCTAACTTTACAGCCTCTGGGGGATAAGTATAGATGTCTCTGTACCGATCCCTCAGACTCTACCAAGTTTGTCTGTGAGTTGTGAGACCTACGCAACCTAGGGCTCTGATACCAACTTGTCACGACCCGAAATCCCACCTATAGGCCGTGATGGCGTCCCACGTTGTACCCGCTAAACAAGCCAACATTTTGAATAAATAAACTCATTAACAATTAAAATGAACAAGATAACTAAGGCAACTGTGATTAACAATATGGAAGTTAACAAATTTCAAAATTATATAACAAGCTTCGAAATAAACCCCGTAGATATAACCCAGAACTGGTGTCACCAACTCACGAACTGTCTATGAGATTACTAAATACAATGGTCTGAAAAAATAAATACATATAACTGTCTTTGAAACTATAGAATAAGACAGGAATGAGGGAGAAGGGTAGAAGGTGAGGCCAAGGTCCACGAGCGTCTGCGGGACTACCTCTAAGTCTCCTGAATGGACTGAAGGATACTCCTTCCGTCAACGTCCACTGGGTCCGGCTGTGTAATCTGCATAACATAAAGAATTGCAGGTGCAGCATCAGTACAACCGACCCCATGTACTGAGTAAGTGCCGAGCCTAACCTCGGCGAAGTAGTGGCGAGGCTAGGACACGGCCGCAATTAATACCTGTGCAGTTTAATAACATAACAGGAAATAAATAGGAAATACAGTTACGGGGAAGAACATGGTGGGGATAAAAGGGACAACAATAATTAAACAGCCGAAATAAAGTAATGACTGAAATGTAGAAGTAAGGCAGGAAGTAACAACTCAAAACCAGTAAATATACAGAAAAGGCACGTCATGTCCCCTCGTGCATAGCCTCACAATCACTCGGCACAGAATGTCCCCTCGTGCGTAAATAATAAAGACACTCGGCACATAATGTCCCCCGTGCATAACCTCACAATCACTCCGCACGGAATGTCCCCTCGTGCATTCATAATAATCACTCAGCACGGAATGTCCCCTCGTGCATAAATAATAATCACTTGGCACGTAATGTCCCCTCGTGCATAAATAATAATCACTCGGCACAAAATGTCCCCTCGCGCATAACTAATAATCACTCGGCACGGAATGTCCCCTCATGCATAAATATCATCACTCGGCACGGAATGTCCCTTCGTTCAGGATGTATATAAAAACAACAATTTGATATGAAATTTAACAATAAGAAATCTCAACTGTACAGAAATAATCAATAAAATTTTATCGTCCCGACCAGGGACTCAGTTATACCAAACTCGCTCAGAGGTATAATTTCAACAACAAAAGCCTCAACTGAACAATTAATCAATAACTTCCCACGTCATGAAACAACATCAACGTATCACTTCTAAATCACCAATTACTTAAAGCACGGAGAATATCAAGAACACGGTATAATTTATCACATTTGACTCACGGCATGCTTGGCCACAACATATAGGTACTCGTCACCTCACCTATACGTTGGACATGAATTACACATAGCAAATAAGACTCTATACCTATTTTCTCAAGCTAAGGTTAGGCCAAACACTTACCTAGGCTCCAAAAATGCAAGTCAACCCTCAATCACAACCTTTCCTCTCGAATCCGACTCCGAAACGATAATATCTAGACATAATTGTCTTAATAACATTAATAATCATTCAATAACTCAATCCCAACGCCTAATTATACATTTCTCATCATTCTTCCAAAAATACCAAAATTCGACCCCGGGCCCATTTGGTCCAAACACGAGGTTCGGACCAAAACCGGATCACCCATTCCCCCACGAGCCCGAATATACATCTTATTTTAAAATCCGACCCCAAAACGAGGTTGAATTCCTAATAATTCTAAAAGCCCTAACTCTACCCAAAACCCCCAATTTCTACCTTTGAAAACCCTAGGATTCTTGATCATAATTGATGAAAAACGTTAAAAAGTTGAAGGAAATCAATTAGTGAACACTTACCTACAATTTGGGAATAAAATCTCTTGAAAAATTGCCCTAAGCCTTCTATTTTTTGAGAAAAAAGTTTGAAGAAGAACGTCTGAAATTGTTTTTAAAAGAACTTCACTGCTCGACTCTCGCACCTGCGGTGCTTTGGTCGCACCTGCGATCTCGCAGGTGCGGTAAAGGGATCGCACCTGCGGAAAATGGCTAGGCCCACCGGGGGCCGCACCTGCGGAATCTTACCCGCTCCTGCGGAATCTTACCCACTCCTGCGGAAGGTAGTTCGCAGCTGCGAGAGGGACCGCACCTGCAGACAAAACGTCGTGCCTGCGGTCTCGCACCTGCGGCCCTAGGCTCGCAGGTGCGGGCACACCAGAACTGGTGCACCAACAGTGTTTCCTTGAGTCCAAACACTCCGAACACCTACCCGAAATACCTCTGAGCCCTCGGGGCTCAAAACCAAATACACACACACCCTCATAAGCATCCTACGGACTTGTTCGAGTAATTAGATCACCAAAATAACATCAAAAACCATGAATTAACCTCCAAAATCTATAGAATTTTTTCAAATTTCATAAACTTCTAAATTTCCCATTTTTGATCCGAAACACGTCAAACCAAGTCTGTTTTTTACCAAATTTTATAGACAACTCATAATAACCATATTAAACCTGTTCCGGGCTTCGGAACCATAATACGGGATTATTATCTTTAAAAATAATTATTATCTTTTTTGAAAATAATTTTCTTTAAAAATTTATTTCTCGGACTTGGGACCTCGGAATTCGATTCCGGGCATATGCCCAAGTCCCATATTTTCCTACGGACCCTCCTGGACCGTCAAATCACGGGTCCGGGTCTGTTTACCAAAGTCAACTTTATTCAATTAATTATCATAAATTTAACTTTTTATCAAATTTCCACATAAAGGCTTCCCGGCTACGCGCCCGGGATGTGCACGCACATCGAGGTGAGATTAACGGAGGCTCTCCGGGCCTCGGTACATAGTTTTAGTTAAATTTACACAGGATGACCTTTTGAGTCATCACAATTATCGCAAATCATAGTCCTTGACATAAATAAATTTGGTACAAAATTATAATTTTTATAATAAAATACATGATACACTATCATATGAATGAGAAAAAGAAGCAATATTGTTACAAAATAATAAATGGTGGGCTCTTTTATAAAACACAAAGTTTGGGGCAATTTTTAAAATGTGTAATAGTGATATTTTGGCCCAAAACCAGCTATTGAGCTGATTTTGGGATTGGGATTTTGCCACAATGTAAGCAAAATCTATGGCCAAACATGTGTTTTTCAAATAAAGTTCAAATTTATTTTGACAAAATCTATGACCAAACGGGTCCTAAGTTTGAACCGTGGATACAAGAAAGCACTTTGGCATTTGCAAAAGTGTTTTTAACTTCTTTGATAATATAGAATTTATGTGTGTTTCTTTACTTTCATCAATTACAATCAGTTTGAAATTAGAAAAAGTTCTATCGGAAATTACCAGTTATGTTCATTTATAAGTAGGTTATTACAAAAATTGATCAATTCATAAAATACTACTAATATTAGTCAAATATTCTCAATATTAGCCAATTAGCTATTTGTAGCTAAAAAAGGTCAATTATTTGTGTTTCTTTTGAGTGACTGTTATTAGAATAGATTGAGTACATCTTAAGAAGCTTGAACCTCAGTTTTGGGATGATTTGGTGGAGTTTTGAGGTGGTTTGAATTGAAAATCCGAAGTAGAAGATGAACATGAAAAAAATGATATGTGTATCTCACTGAGTATCATTTGTGTATCACATATGTATCATATTTGTATCAAATGTATATCACATGTATATCCATGTCTACAGGTGTGTGAGATACTTGCGTGATACATATGTCCATTTAAAATTTGATCAAATATTTATATCCATTCTCAAATACTCAAATATTTGATACATATTTTTTGCTTGTGTCTACGACACATGTATCAATTATGTAACACGTAAGTATCTCACACACATGTATACATGGATATACATGTGATAACCTTTGATACAAATATGATATATGTGATACACAAATGATACACAATGTGATACACATATCATTTTTCTCTATGTTCATCTTCTACTTCGAATTTTCAATTCAAACCACTTCAAAACTTCGCCAAATCATCTCAAGTATGAGATTCAAACTCCTTAAGATGTACTCAGTCTATTCTAATAATACCCATTCAAAAAAAAAATCAAACTTTTATATTTTCTGGGCTACAAATAGCTAATTGGCTAATATTGATAACAATTAGTTAATATTAGTAATATTTTATGAATTGACTGGTTTTTATAAGGGAAAAAAACGCAAATAGCCAGCCCACTAATATTTTAGACTTTGCCTAGCCCTAAAAGTTAATCTATATATAACTCTATAACACTGTAGCCGAAACCAAAGAGTCCACAAAATATCAGCCGAGAATTATGTTAGTTTCCAAACCCTTCCGAATACCTAGCAGATCTTTGGTCTAAATCTCATAAGATGTACTCTTAAAATTGTATTATAAAAATATAAATTATATGAAATAAAACAAAAAAATCACATATATCAAATATATAAATAGACAAACTAAAACTAAAAGTGATGTATAGAAAATAATTATTGTATATATTATTATACATTGATTATATAATGCATATGCCATTTGTATAACATAAATGCTTGGATTATATCTCATATACAAATTATATTATACATATAATTCAATATTAATTATACAACACGTATGTCTTGTATATAATATAAATGTCTAAATCATACATCTCTTTATATATGATTTGTATATGAGATGTATAATTCAAAATTTTATATTATATAATTGGCATGTGTTGTATAATTAGTGTATAAATATAAATGTCTAAATTATATACCTCATATACAAATCAAATATACATAAAATAATTATTGTATATATTTATACACTAATTATACAGCACATGCCAATTATATAATATAAAATTTTGAATTATACATCTCATATACAAATCATATATAAAGAATATGCATTGTATTTACAGAAACGTGTACATCAAATATAAATTTCAATATTACATACTATTAGAATTTACCATAACAATGATGTGAGAGTTTAGAAAAAAATCGACACTGTAAGGGCTTTAGGTAAATCGTGAGGGGCGAGAGAGTGTTGAAGAAATGGAAGAGCAAGAATTTTAAGGAAATTTGAGTTCCTATTATTTAGGGTAACTATTTTGAAATTAACCGATAATGATATTCAAATATTACCTTAAATAAATGCTAAAAATCAGGAAAAATATATTTGACACGGCTGGCTATAAAAAATAAACAAAATCAACCCACTGTGCAAATTGGGTAAAAAAACAAAAAATATGTCTATTTTTAGTTTATTGCTAATATGAGCGGCTAATCTAGTTAATTCTTCTTTTTATAATAAGCTACTTATAAATGGATATAGCTGGTAATTTCTCAAAATAAAATTAATGAATCTTAAGTTACTAGCAGGGAATGGCTTGTGCTGAGCCCGAGCCCAAACTTAATAAGTTAAAAATTTATAGGAAGAATACATAGACAGACACTTTGACTCTCACAGAAATTTCACTTGAACACCTCAACTAAGCCATTTTTCACCAGAACACTTTTACTATATCTTTACTGCACCAGTTTAACACGTCCGGCTGACATGGCAAATAACGTGAACATCACTGTATTTGAGCGCGTGAACATTAAAAATGTGCTGACAAAATCTATTTCAACGGTACAATATAAACAGTAAAATTCACCCTTTCCATATTATATAATTAAACCCTCATCTCTTTTACCAGCCCTAATTCTTCACCATTCCATAAAAAATCCAGCCATATTTCTTTACCTTTTTCTTGTTTAAAAATTCTATTCTTCTCTCCAAATTGAAAGTAGCCTCGCCGTTTGTGTTCGAATCTTGGCTTACGCTCTCAATTATGTCTCTCACACCAAGAGTCGTCGGTGTGGTCATGAATATCAATTGAAAACTTCGTGGTCTCTATCTTATCCTGGAAGGAAGTTCTATGGATGCAAAATTGAAAAGGTAAGTGAAAATTAACTATAATTAATTAATATTTACTCCTGTTGTTGTTCCCCATTTTAGTTTGAATGGTCTTTTTTTTTTGAAGGACAAAGGTGGATGTAATTATTTTAGGTGGGTTGACGACGAGTTTTCTAGCCAAGCGAATAGGGTTATTTGGGGTTTACAACACAGGGTCAAATCTTTTAAAGAAGAAAGGGCTCGAGCAAGAACATGGAGGAAGAAATTGGCTTCTATTATAGTAATAATGCTAATTATTTGAGTTTGATATTGTGTCGTCGATTGTTGAAGTTGTTGTGGTTTTGCTGGTGGTTGGAGTAATTTGTGTTTGTAGTGGTGGTAGATATATTTTGAGTGTACCTAGTTTGTTTGGGTGAAATTGTGTCCTGCGACCTTATTTCAATGAAATAAGTTTTTTTCCTACTATTGCCTTTTACGCATTGGTTCAAATATGAAATTCAAAGTGCTAAAATGTTGAAGTTGGAGCATGAACTCAACTGATAAGTCATAACAAATTGCATTCAATTGCCTTTAGTTTTTCTGCAATTATCTTTTATTTTTCTGCAATTGCATTCATAACTGATGCAAAAGGCTGCTGATGCTACCAACTGAATGCTTTAAATTGAATTTAAGGCTTCATAAAATCACATACACGAATGCTTTAAACTGAGGCTAGCAATAGCATTTAAATTTCATTCACAACTAAAGTGTTTACAACACCAGTCACAATTCCAAACAATTAATGTGTTTACAACTTAAAGTAGTGCGAACTGGTGACCCGAAAAAGACACAATAATCAATCCAAGTTTGGATACTTAGCAAAACACATGAACTGAAACTCAAAATAGCACAATCCTAACACAACTATGGTGCTGGAGGGGCCGGACTTTCAACTGAAGAGGCAGTTGCTGAAGATCCAATTTGGTTTCTCCTGTTTGCACTTAGTTGTTGTAGCTGAGAAGTAGTTATAACATTTATGCCTTTAAAATGATAATTTCCTTAACTTGATTCAGTTATGAGTATCTAGAAAAGTCCTCCTAATATACTCCACTCTCGGGTGAGCTTCGTAACTCTAAAATCTACTTATGTGAATACTTGTATTGAGAAATTCTATGGAGATAACTAGGTCTATCATTACGTGTTGTAATTTTGTTTAGCGGAAAATATTTAAAGGAAGGAAATGGAATGTTTCGATTGGCACGATACGCATGTTGCTTGTGATTCAGAATTGAGGACGAGATCCTCGCATTTTAATATGATTTGAGATGTTTAAATCAGGCTACGAGCCGCGGTGGAAGTTATGTAAGGACGAGGTCCTTGTGATGGAAATTCTTGTGTTTAAATTCTCCCTTGTGAGTTAAAAGTTTACTATAGTACGAGTAGGGAGTCATACCTGTTAGGTTTATTCAACAATTTATGTATAAAATAATGATAATAATCATAATAATAAATGAATAAATAATAATAAAGTAATACTAATAATAAGTAATAAATAAATAAATAAAATTATTTATCTGTGCATAATTTGCCAAATCTGTGTTATAATTATTGAGCTTTGACCTACGAGGTATGTGCCCGCCCATGTGGCATCAAATGAGACACGTTAATTCGGGTATATAAATATGAGGTCTTCAAGCATCGTATCTCGTTATCAATATTGTGAAGGTTTGAAAGGAGATTTTCTTTGTTGACGTGAAGCTATTTGATAATTCTGTAATTGGCTATGAACAACTATTAAGAAAATGGAGGCAGTCAAGAACTGGCCTAGACCCACTACAGCCACGAAGATAAGGAGTTTCTTGGGTTTGGCAGGTTACTACCGTCATTTTGCGGAGGGGTTCTCATCCATAGCAGCCCCAATGACTATATTGACTCAGAAAGGTGCCCCATTTAAATGGCACATGAGTGCGAGACGAGCTTTCAGAAGCTCAAGACAGCCTTGACTTCAACACCTGTGTTGGTATTACCATCAGGTTTGAGTTCTTTTACGGTGTATTGTGACGCTTCCCGAGTTGGACTTGGAGTAGTATTGATGTAGGATGGCAGAGTGATTGCATATGCGTCTTGTCAGTTGAAAGTCCATGAGAAGAATTAGCCTGTTCATGACTTAGAGTTGGCAGCCATTGTTCATACATTGAAAATTTGGAGGCACTATCTTTATGGTGTGCCGTGTGATGTTTTTACTGACCATCGTAGTCTCCAGTACTTATTCAAGTAGAAGGATCTAAATTTGAGGCAACGGAGATGGTTAAAGTTACTAAAAGATTATTATGTCACCATATTGTATCACCCAGGGAAGGACAGTGTGGTGACCAATGCATTGAGTAGAAAGGCGGTGAGTTTGGGCAGCCTTGCGTATATTCTAATTGGTGAGAGACCGTTGGCTTCAGACATTCCGACGTTGGCTAATCAGTTCGTGAGGTTGGATATTTCACCTAGCAGTGTTTTAGCTTGTACAGTCACTCGGTCTTCTCTAATTGAGCGTACCCGGGAGCGGCATGATGATGACCCACATTTGGCGGTCCTTAGGGACACAGTTCGTCATGGTGATGCCAAGCAGGTTATAGTTGGAGATGATGGTGTTTTGAGGATGCAGGGTAGGTTATGTGTGCCAAATGTTGATGGCCTTCGTGAGTTGATCCTTGAGGATGCTCACAGTTCTAAGTATTCTATTCACCCTGGTGCAGCCAAATGTATCAGGATTTGAAACAACATTACTGGTGGAGAAGGATGAAAAATGATATTATTGCTTATGTGGCTCGTTGTTTGAATTGTCAGCAAGTGAAGTATAAACATCAAAGATCCGGTGGTTTACTTCAGCAGATAGAAATTCCTGAGTGGAAGTGGGAGCATATCACTATTGACTTCGTTGTTGGACTCCCACGGACTCAGAGAAAATTTGACGCAGTTTGGGTTATTGCGGATAGGCCGACTAAATCAGCACATTTCATTCTTGCGGCAAGTACTTATACTTCGGAGTGGTCGGCTGAGTTATATATTCGGGAGATTGTTCGCCTTCATGGTGTGCCCGTGCCTATCATTTCTGATCGGGTACGCAATTTACTTCTCACTTTTGGAGGGCAGTTCAGTGTGAGTTAGGGACCCGAGTAGAGTTGAGTACAACATTTCACTCTCAGATTAACGGGTAGTCTGAGCGTACTATTCCGATATTGGAGGATATGCTCCGCGCTTGTGTTAGTCACTACTTCGTCGAGGTTAGTCTCGACACTTACTCAATACATGGGGTCGGTTGTACTGATACTACACTCTGCACTCTTTTGTGCAGATCCAAGTACCGACCAACAATAGGGATATTTAGAGTAGCTATTTTTTTTTTGGAGACACGAGGTATATCTGCCGGCGTTCGCAGATCCCGAGAGTCTTCTCTTAGTTCGTAGAGACTGTTTTTATATTTTTCAGAACAGTTATATTATTTCTTTCAGCCCATTATTTGTAGTACTCTTTAGTAGTTTGTGAATTGTGACACCAGACCCTGGGGTAGTCTTAGAGTTATTTATATAATTAGTTCGTGGCTCAATTTATTTTAGTATTTATTATTTTATGTTTGGAACTATTCATTGAAAGTCAGTAGCTTAACTTTATTTTATAATTGTTTATTATGTTTAAATGGATAATCAAAGGAAAATAGCTAATCGAATTCTAACATTGGCTTACCTATCAAGTGTGGTGTTAGGCGCCATCACGATCCCTAAGGTTGGGAATTTGGGTTGTGACACTCTACCACTGCTTATATTAGTTGCTGCAGATTCTTGAGTTGCTTGACTTCCTTGGCTTTGTTGAGTTGCTTGAGTTGAGTGTCTACTTGTAGACTCTCCCATTCCACCCTTAAAAAATCCAATTATAACACATATGTATGTTGGCATTTTAAGTGAATAAAAAGGTGAAAAATATTGCAACTTACCCTTGATTGACATGTAAACTTCTTATGGCCTGCTTTATGACATTTTGAACATGTCATCTTAACTCCTTGCTTAGAGATCTTGACATAATTCTTTTTCTTAGGCTCATTCTTGGCCTTTCTTCTTTTCTTTTACGGCCTGCCTGGCATTGGCTCTGGTGCATGAGACTCAATTACCATGTTATTAGTGTCAGGCCACATCTTCATGTTGGGGATTGGTTCAAGAAAGTATTGATATGCCTTGAGAAATGTCTCCTTTCAATACCAGTGATCCACATAATTGTATGGTTCTTCTTCTTGGTGATATATTGCACATATTGAATGTGCACAGGGGATCCCTCTTAACTGCCAGGATATACAAGTGCATGTTCTTCTCCACAAGTTCACTATATATCTGTATTCATACTCATCAACCTCAAACCCATCAGTTCCAAACCACATAACTTTGCATTTTCTAGAGAACTCCTTATTTTCTTCTAGAATCACCCTTTCCATAGGAGAAATGTCTGCAAATCCAAGTCTCTTCATACTTTATCATATCAACATGTCTCCTAACTACTTTATGTCTAACGTCCTCTAACATGCTAATAATAGACTTGTGCCCAAGTGATAATATCCAAAGAATTAAAGGTCTCACATATATTTCTTTCTACAATATCATATTTGGAGTATTCAAGGAAAAACACTCTACACTAATACTCTTTGTTATACTTCTATAAGCTTTCATATATACCTTTTCCAAGATTTCCCAAAGAAGCCAATTCTTCTTTCAACTTCACCTCATAATTAGCCTTAGAACACCTTCAAAATTGCTTTCTCATCTCCTCACCTCTCCAAGTTTTTGATCAGTTATACCATATGTGCCTAGCTCACATTCGATGCTCACCATTTGGTAGTAACTCTTGAATGCTTGGTACCAATCCCTACAAAACAACAATGAATCAAACAGAAAGTAGAGATGACTTAGAAAGCTAAAACAGAAAGTTGAGATGAACAAGTAAGTTAAAACAGAAAGTAGAGATGAAGTAAAATACCTTTTGCATATCAGACATAACTGTTAATCCAGCTCCATCTCCTAACTCCAAATCAGATATTAAGTTGTTTATAAACCAACTCCAAGTTTCTTTTGACTCATTGTCTATCACAACCCATGCAATGGGATACATTTGTTGGTTCCCATTTTTTCCAATAGCTACCAACAATTCACCCTTACAAAACACCCATCAAATCCAATGATCTTCCTGCATCCTTCCAACCAACCTTTCTTCAATGCATCAAAGCAGACATAGAAATATTTAAATTCTTTCCAGACTCTGAATTTCTGTCAGTTTTGACCAAGCAAGTTCAACCAGGATTGGTTTGTGTAATAATATCAGCATAGTCATATAATCTAGCAAACTCCATCTTCCGATCCCCTATAAACTTCCTAAGAACTATCTGTTTTTCCTTGTAACAGATGGTTCTATAAACATATAAACCCAATTTGTCTCTAACCAATTCTTATATTTCCCAGATCCTAATACAGGGCTGAGATGTGATCCTATCTCAGAATTTATTAGCAATATACTGAGAATTACAAAGCTTGTTCTTGTTCATTGGAGTGCACTTGTGAATAGGATGATACTTCTTAACTATAAAATTCCTTGAATCCCTGTCAAGACTTGCAAATAACTCCCACTGGAAAATCTTAGATTTAGATTTCACCCTCACCCTAGTTACCTCATTAGGTTTGAGTTTCAACCGTGCATGGTATTCAATAGCATAGCCAGTCACTGCCTTCCTAAATTGTTTGACATTCTCAAATATCATGCCATATTTAAAAATAGCCACAACACAATCTCGATCATATCATAACTTTGTAATCTTCCTTCTACTTGGAAAATCAACACCAATTTCAGTTTCCACTTCTAGCTCATTATCAGAATCATCACTACCTATATCATAACTATCAACATAGTCCTCATCCCCCCTAATTTACCAGCATATTTGTATGCATTGTCCTTGCCAATGTCTTCAAAACCTCTATCTATTTTTCCTTCTCCTAGAGGTACTTTTACATGAAAATTTGGTTTTTCCTTCTTCTAGCATTTAGCTTGGTTCTCTTTTCATTCCTGACATCTATCAACTCTTCATCAGCATCACTATCATCTTCTTCTGGTACAATATCAAAATCTGAGTCACTACTACTCTCCAGATCTGAAATAGCACCATCAAGATCTGTAACATCACCTTATACAACCTCTTCCATCCCCACACCATTTAAATTAGCAGCAACATCTTCCCTTACTTCAGTTTCAGCAGCAACATCTTCCCTCACTTCAGTTTCAGCAGTAACATCTTCCCTCACTTCATTTTCAGCTGAAACATCTTTCCTCTCTTCTATGTTTGTTTCCCCAGATGCACCATTCACTTCAGTTACACCTATTTCTGGACCACCAATAAGTCCCAGTAGGTGCCACATCATCCACTAACTCAGGGTCTAGAACAATATGATGAATATACAAATGTATCTCATCTTCATTTTCAAGGTTACACATGTTGCGTCCCTTTTTCTCGCGAAATCGGGTTTCAACACGTGACAACTCTTATAAAAGAAGGGTATTAAAAGAGAGAGTCTCCACCTAACGAATTAAGGTGCGTTAGGGCACCTATTTGCAAATGACTCGAGTTTACTAGTTGCGTCACCAAATATTAGGTAAGGGATCATATTACCTTGAGGAGAAGGTGTTAGGCACTCCTCGAGGTCCACAACGGTGGGTCCCAGCCAAACTCGAATTATATGAATTAGTCTAAGAGAAGGGAAACAAATTTGAAGAAGCAAGATAACAATTTAGATTAAACATAAATGGGGGGTTCTAAATTGTTTAGCCTAAACGATCATCTCGTGTAACATAAATAATACTTCGTAACTCCCTCAAGACGGGGTGTTACTCATATTATTCAGCGGGCTCAGACTATCATCTTCTGCTACCCGATTACTATCTTTAAATTATTTACCTAAAACACACTAGTCAATTCTAAGTCGTATCCTATGCGTGCACTACCTGTCCCATGCCTACGGTCCAGGAGGCATTTGAACCTCTATTTCATGGTGGTTCTAGACTTTAACTTTGGCTACTCAAAAGGGAAAATACTAAGCGACATAAAAAAAATAGTTTAGGACTTTCAAATATAAGCAAGTATGTGCTCAAGTTAGCCTCCACATTTAGACAGCAAATGCACGCCAAAATGGTTAATATTTGACAAATTTTAATTAATTAAAAATGCAGAATCCTATAGGCAAGATCTCTATGTGATGTTGAACGAATGAGCAGACAATTATGCGCAAAAGACAGTTTTTTAATGCGATTACCAAGACCTACATAAGTTTGCTTACTAATTTTAGCATAATGAGATTAAACCTACTAGCATGATGTCTAGGCGTTTCACGCAATAATAAGTAGTGTTAATCACAGACATATCCAGAATTACTTATTTTCATCCTATAGGCGTGTTTTCTAATGAGGGTAGCAACATAGTGTAAAGAAAACTCCTGAATCAACGGGCAAAATGATAATTAAATTGATTCAAACCTATAGGCATGCTTTCTACAATTAATCCGATTTATTAGATCCTATAGATATGATTTCTATAAAATGTGAATAGAACAATATGTAAACAAGATTTTTGCACACACATCGAATCATACCATTTCCTATAGGCATGGTCCCTAATTAGGAAAAACAAAACATAATTGAACCAAACATTGAACCTATGGGCATGGCTGCTAACATATGATGACTGAACATAATAAAGTACCTATATACATGATTTCTAACATACAATATTTAACAACACAGTAACTGTCACGACCTAAATTCCCAACCTTTAGGGGATCGTGATGGCGCCTAACACCACACTTGCTAGGCAAGCCAATGTTAGATTCCTTTTAACAATATTTCCACTATTCTAGTACTGAAACATGGATAACAACGGAAATAAATGAATTTAAACCACTTGTCATAACTTTCATCACTTCCCAACACAAACTGAGTGATCATAACTCCTTCAATCTCATTAGCCAAACTTCCAATAATCTCAAAATACGAATAAAATGTAATAACAATAATTCCTTAGGCGAAATGAATTAAGAATTAACTGAAAAATAAATTCTATGACTACCCCCAGGGTCTGGTTTCACTAATCCACAAACAACTAAGAATACTACACAAAATGTCTGAAAGAAAGTAGTGAACTATTGGAAAAAATGTAAAATAGTGTATGTATCATAAATGAGAAGACTTTCGGATATCTGCGAACGCCGGCAGATGTACCTCGTGTTTCCAAACGTGAACAGGTGGTCAACTAAAATCTGCTACTGCTGGAACGCGTCGGGATCTGTGCAAAAAGAGCACAGAGTGTAGCATCAGTACAACTGATCCCATGTAATGAGTAAGTGCCGAGCCTAACCCTCGCGAAATAGTGACAAGGCTAGGTCGGGCTTCAACAATATATAAAGTCTGTGAAAACAATTAATAATAAAGCTGGAAGATAACTAGACAGGAAAATAATAGAAACTGCGATGAAATGTAATACTCAGCTATAACCAATTTCTCAACAACTTTTCCACACTTCCGTTCTTTCACTTGAAGTAAAACAATATTTCAAAATTTAAAGAATAATAAAATCACTGGCTCAGCCTTTTCACACTTTTTACTTTCTCTTTTCATTAAACACCAATAACAACATCAATATCATATTAAATATAAATATTCTCCCTTATTCCTCCTTAAACATCAATAACAATATCAATATCAGTATAAATATAAACATTCTCCCTTATTCCTCCTTGTTGCGGCGTGCAACCCGCTCCCACCTGTCCTCCCTTATTGCTCCTTGTTGCGGCGTGCAACCCGTTCCCACCAGACATATCATATCACATGAATTTCATAATTTCACAAGTCAGACCAATCCTATCACAATGCTTTCGTTTTCAATAAATATAACTGACAATTGCATTCATCACATAACTTTAACAATGCCTCGAAATCAGGAAACCAACGATAATATCACAGTATAAACGTTTATTCCATAACCGGAATTAATTACCAAGTACCTCAACCAGATGTATATCACAAAGGAGCCAATTCAATAGTCAATGCTCTTTCCAACAAATATAAAGATGACCAATAACAACTCTACAAGTCAATTATCCAATTAAACAGAGTAAACATAGAGCAGTTAAGACAATAAGCAACGAAGTGGGGCAACGGGGAAAAGGAGCATGCTTAACAGATACTTGGGTGATGCATAGGTACTCGTCACCACACCTATACATCACACCCATGCAATACACATAACACACAAGGGGGCGTCCTATTCCCTCAAGCTAAGGTTAGGCCAAACACTTACCTCGAATGCCAGAAACTCAACTCAACCTTCAATCACTGCCTTACCCCTTGGTTCCAACACCAACACGCTCGTATCTAATCACGAATTACTTAACCATATCAATAAATGCTAAATTGAATGAAGCCTAATGCATGGAAAAGAGCTTTCTAGAGTTTTTCTCCAAAATTCAAAAATTGATGCCGGGCCCGCTTGGTCCAAATACGAAGTTCGGACCAAAACCAGATTACCTATTCACCCCCGATCCCGGGTGTATGATTGGTTTTGGAATCCGACCCCAATTGAGGTCTAAATCCCCAAGTTTCCATGTTTTTCACAAAATTCCCAATTTTCCCATGAAAATCTTTGATTCTAAGATGAAATCTTATAGTAGGATGTTAAGGAATGAAGAAAAGTAGTTAGAAATCACTTAAAATTGTTTTGGAGAAGAAATGGTCTTTTGAAAATCGCCTCTAGTGTTTTAGGGTTTTTGAAAAGTGAAAAATAGTTGAAAATTATGTTATTTATAGGTATCCCTTCCCAGGCCTCCACCGCGGTCCGCGGTAAAATGACCGCGTTTGCGAAGGGAGCACCGCGGACTGCGCTAGGGCGACCGCGACCGCGCTCCTAGGTTCAGAGACATGTTACTGCGCCTGAGCACTTAGTGAATTTTAGTGTAATGCAACCCGGAACCTACCCGAAACTATCCCCGAGCCCTCGGAACTTCAAGCCAAAAGTGCACACAACCTCGGAAACACATTATAGACTTATTCAAGTATTCAAAACACCGAATCACTATCATAAACATCGAATTACACCTCAAATCACATAAAATTTCTCAACCTTTCTCAAACTTCACATTTTCCCACTTTCAGTTCGAATCACGTCGAAATCAAATTCGTTTCTCACCAAACTTCGCAGATCATTCATATTACACATATTGGGTTTATTCTGGCTCCGTAACCATAATACGGGCCTCAATTACACAGGTTTCTATCATATTTCATTTTCACAACCCTTATATTTTTCAGAAAACCATTATCTTTATAAAATTCATTATTTCATCAATCTTTTCCACATAAAGGCTTCCCGGCTATGCGCCTGGGCTGCGCTACACAACGAGGTGAGATAAAAGGAGGCTTTCACGGCCTCGACACACAGATTTAGATAAAATTATACAGGATGACTTTTCGGGTCATCACAGTATCGAATCTATAGGCAGAATTTCCACCCAACTTTGTTTCAAGTGTAAGATAAAAAACCCCCTCCTAATTTCACTAACACCCCAAAGTTGTTATTACAATAATTATTACAGATCCAGAATTGAATGTAGTAAATTATAGAATAGATATAACTATGGGGAGCCTACAACAGGCCCAAATACTCCTGGACAGGCCAAGCCTTCAATTCACAACAACTCCAAAATTCATGTTCATAGATACAAAATAACCAATTGTTGAGTGATTCACCCATTGAACATATATCAAGGCTGAGCATACAGAACCCAAGATACTAGTGTGTCAGAGTTCCCAAGGGCTTCAAGAACACAGGGCAGTGCTCACACTAGGGAAATTGATCAGAAACAATTTAGGGGAAAGACTAGGGACCAGGTCCTAGTGTGTCATAGTTCACAAGGGTCTCACATGAACCCTGAGCAGTGCTCACACTAGGGAGGTCAAAGGACAGAACCTAAGTAGCCTTGGCTTTCAGCCGACTAAGAATAAGAATTCAGAAGGACCAGATAGTAGAGGAGTAGAATGAAATCAGAGGGGGTCCCACTGAAAGACAGAAACAAATATGCAAACAAATAAGAGGCATGCTTGAAGTTAAGTAGACTTAGTCAAGTTTCAGGAAATAAACACAATCACATGCTAACAAGACAAGTCATAAGACATATTTATAATGGTAAAGGAGGATCCAGATTAAGCTAAATGCAGAAACTAGTGTCATAAGAAGAAATCAATTAGCAATAGATCATGACATGTTAAAAACTAATTAGGGCAGTTATTAGAGGTGTCAAAATATAATGAAAACATGGTCAAACGAGCCACATTATAATGCACTTAGAAACAGACTTGTTATGCTATTAAGGAAGACATTTGTGCTTAGTTAATTAATCCATAGAGGGAGATATGAGAATATGTTCAAAGAGAAGGATAATAACAGAATTAAACTTTAAGATAGCTATCAGTGGCATATGGTTAAGCAGAATCAAACTAATCAACTCATAGTAGGTTCAAAAACGTCTCAAACTACAAGTGTAATAGCATTTAGGACATCATAGTCTAATTGAAGTAACACATAAATGAAATGGAAAATAATTAGAATGAAATGGCAAAAGGAATGATAATTCACCAGTTAAAATGAAGCAAGGAAGAAAGGAATCCAACATTATGGTAAATATCACCAAACAAAATCAAGAACTTGGAAATTTCTGGCCTTGGCTTTCATCCGGCTAGGAATCAGAATGCAGAACAAGATTATTTTAGAGTGAAAAGCATAAAACCTTAGTTTTGTGTTCTTAAGGATTTTTTTTGAACTGTTTCAAAGGGGAGTGGGGAGGGATTTTAAATAGTGTAGGAACTGAACACATACACATGGAAATGATTAATTCAAACACTAGAAAGGCAAACATCTAATCAGTAAAGGAAGGGAAAATTTGAAACCCTAATTTTAGGTAAACTACACAAATTCGGCAGAAAAATAAGGACAAAGAATCACATATTGCATAAAATGAACATATACATGAATATAATTCACAAAAATCACAGAGTCGAACCAGATTTGGTTCAGTTAAAACGGGTCTGAAATCTTAATTTAGGGCAAGTAAAAATAATCGGCAAAAATAGACAGATTCATACATAATAAGGCGAATATAGACGAGATAATGCTTAAAGTCAAAGGCTTGAACAAATTTTTGTTCGAATCAAAGAAGATCTGTAAACCTTAATCTTAGGGTTAAGTACGAATCAACAAGATCTGAACAAAACCGAACTCACACGGTGCAAATGAACATGTGTGGACTTAATATCGTCCAGATTTAAGAGACGAAGATCGATTAGGACAGAATCAAAGTAGGATACTTGCCATGTTTAGTCAAGTACTAGGTAATTCCGTAAAGGATCACCCAATAAAGGAAATATGTCGAAATGGTAAGTAGATGGGAAGAAAATCCCATTAGGAACGGGATAAGGAGAGGGGTTTGGTGAGGCAGCGGGCTAGGGTTCTTCAGAGGAGGGGAGTAGAGAGGCAGAATATTAGGAGAAATGGGGTTAGGGTTTGGGAGACGGGGATATATGGAAATGGGGGGAATGCTTGTGAGTCGTTGATCATTTTTGATCAACGGCTGGGATTCGAGCAGGGATTGGGTCGGGTTTTAATTAAATTGGTATGGGTACTGGGATAATGGTGTTGGGAATGGGGCAATTGGGTTATGTTTGGGTAGTTTAGGTCCGAAATTAGTTATGAAATTAGGGCAAGATTTTAAATACCCAATTTAACAAATAAATAATTTTTAAAAATAATAAATAAATAACAAAAATATTATTTGTGCATGAAAATGATTACAAACAATTATTTAACATTACAAAAATATAAAAAGTTATTTTTTCATAAATAATGTAATTATACATGCATATGGGCTATTATTGCAAAATGTGCAATTTAACCTTAAAAAATGCAAATGTAATTACAAGAAATGCACTAAAGATATTTGAAACCTTATATGGGTGTAAATGATAAGTTTAGATGATAAAATTATCATAAAAATAATTTGTAAGGTAATTAATAGATATTTATGTAATAAAATACAGAAATAAATTGATTTAAGGCCTTTAAAAATTATGAAAAATACTTGTATATGATTGTAAATCAAATGATGATTCCTATGCACTATTTTAAAAGTATATATACATATTTGAGAAATATGAGAGAAAAATTGGGTATCAACAACACACAATATTAAATAATTGTGCATCACTATCAACAGAGACTAAATTCTTAGTTTCCGGATCTTGGTAATAGAAGCCACCCACTGTGGTATATCCCATTTTTAGTGTAATATAATAGTTCCAGAATTGAAAAGTGGTTTTTGTAAATATCAGCTATTAACAACTGTTCTTCCCCCCAAATATTTCGAGTTATGGTCAAGGGTAAAGTTACCACCATGATGAAAATTAACAACAATAAATTCTGACATCACTATTTTTAATATTCCCAAATTTCTTTTAAAAAAAACCTAATTGTGGTCCCAAATTAGTCCCAACTCGCACGGAATCCCACCACTAAAATGACTACAATAGAAATCACTAAAAAGACTTACCCTTTGAGCACTTCAATTATGAGTATCAAGCGACACTTCAACAAGTCATAACCTCTTCCCTTGACGATGGTTCTTCAAGCGTAGAAGGTAAATCAAACAAATATTAACCTATAGCACTAATTACCACTGAATATCGAATGAAAACAAAGCAGAATCAATGACATGCATCGCTTTGGACGAATTTTACTGGAATCGAATTTGGGGCTTCGAGTTTTTTTGGTCGTTTGTCTTTAGGAATGTGTAAAAATTATAGGGTTATTAGGAAGAGGGTAATTATATTTGGTTTTACCCGGTAAAAAATTCTATATGTCATTATAAAAAATGTAGAATTTTTTCATTAATTACATTATCCATGTTGGCAGCACGTAATAACACGCGTGGAATTTTTTTATAAGCTTGGGTCAGACGTGTTAAACTGGGGTAGTAAAGGTATAGTAAAAGTGTTCCGGTGGAAACTGGCTTAGTTGAGGTGTTCAAGTGAAATTTCCGTGATAGTTAAAGTGTCTGTCTATGTATTCTGCCAAATTTATATCATTTTATAAAGGGAGTGGATAACTTTCGATAGGGTGTACTATAATTAATTTGAGGAGCTTAGATACATGAGTTTCAGGTACTCATTCTGATGATTATGTTGAGAACGCAGGGGCGGACCCACAAGAGATCAAGTGGGTTCATATAAACCCGCTTCTTTAAAAAATAACACAATATATATATATATATATATATGTATGTATGTATATTTTATCATTCTACGAAGATACTATGTTATAAAATAAATTTTGAACCCACTTCTATCACAGTAAGCGTCCAGCCCACTGGTGAAGTGGGTTCAAATTTTTTTGAAGGGTCATGAGTTCGAAACTAAACAAGAACATAATCTGTATTACTACTCTTTTCTTATATAGATACAATAATTTACAGAAAGATCACTAAACTGTTCTATTTATTTTCCTTAATTAGTTTGTGATTAGGTTTTTATTACTGTTTTTTTAGTTTATGTTGAGCCATTAGAATTGTTTTTCATTTACTTTTTTTCCAACTTCCCATCAATTTCTGTTTACATATCTGTAATGACCCGACCGGTCGTTTTGAGTTCTAGTGCGTCGTTCGGTGGTTTAAGACCTTGGGTAGATTCACTTAATACAATATGACTTGTACACGTAGTCGAAATTGAATTTCAAGAAGTTCGGAGTTGATTCAGATGGAAAATTCTCAAATCGGAAGCTTTAGGTTGGAAGAGTTGACCAAGGTTTGACTTTTGAGTAAACGATCTCGGAATCAAGATTTGAAGGTTTTAATAGATTTGTATGATTATTTTGGACTTTGGTGTATGTTCAGGTTGAGTATCGGGTGGTCGGGAGCATTTCGGTGCTTATTGTGGAAAGTTGGCAATTCGAAAGTTTTAGAATTTCCTAAGTTTGGTTTGAAGTGGCCTTTGGCGTTATCAATGTCCGTTTGGGGTTATGAGCCTTGGAATAGGTACATTTGTGATTTATAACTCGTACGTAAATGTCACGACCCTAAATCCTAACAGGCCGTGATGGCGCCTATCGTGGAACTAGGCTAGCCAACCATCACCTTACTGCGCGTTTATTCAATTATAATAGTTCACAATTAAATAATAAGCAAGCAACCACATCATAATTAATATAATTAAGTATTAGCGTTCCCATATTAACCTAAACAACCTCCCAAGAACTGGAGTCAATAGTCATGAGCATCTACTAATAAATAAATCTAACTCTGCGAAAACTATAATATATGTCTCTGAATCAAATACTAAAGCTAAATAGGGAAGGGAAATGGAGAAG